>JANHGL010009283.1:82399-154899 GCA_024611195.1 Ceyx melanurus | reverse complement strand
GAGGGGATGGTGTCTATCATGGCACACACTCCCACCACAAAAGCAAGACTTCTTTCTGATCTGATCATCCAGTTTAACAAAGAAAAATATTCTTTTTTTTCCCCTCCATTCAGAGAAACAATGGCCAAATAACTGTCAGTCATTAAAACTGTTTTGCCTACCTGAGACTCATGGTCCAATCAGGCTATGAAATAAAGGCCACCAAACTCTTCAACATGGAACCCTGTGAAAGTCAACAACACTTTGCCCCATGGACATCTTTTCCCAGGACAACATTCATTCCACCTCAACCTTCCTCTTCTCCTCATCCTCAGTGAGTCTGTTTTCCTTTTATTTTAACCACAACTCAAATGCAACATAAGCTACAAACTCTGTGCTTAAATGCACAGACATACAGGAAATTGAAAGAACAAAGAAAGATCCCTAAAGTTTTAAAACTCATGCATTTTCTTGCAGCCTGAATGGGTTGAAAGTGAAGGGAAAATAATGATTTGCACCTGCTAGTATTTGTAAACTAAAGAACCAAAACATAGGTAATTATGAATGCTAAAAGTCCTACCTAAAAAGAACTAGATTGCAGACAATCCCTAGATAATTTTAAGTGCAGTTGGAAGGAGAAAGGCATACCAGGCTTAAAATTTAACATAATTATGCAGAGATTTGTAACCTCAAAGGAATACATGGAATAAAACATTTGCTAACCCTGGGCCTACTCTACACCTCTACAGATACAGCTCAGCATTCAGAGGCACAGATTAAACCTAATCCTGTACACCAAATGGCTTTGAGAGCCTTATTCTTCCACCAGTCTGACCAGTATTCGTACTGGACCACCACAAAGGCAACAATTTCTCTTAGTGCTGCAGCTACCTATAAACCACACCAGCAAGATAAAAATGGAACAATTAGAAGGAAAAGAATAGTGGGGTAAAAAACTTGCATGTTTTTGTCAGCCTGCCACACCAGCATAGATATTTATAAGAGAGAGAACAAGAAAGAACAATCTTTTGATCTTTGAAAATTCATCCATTAAAGTCTGCTAGATTTCACTTCTTTTATTGAAAAGGTTCTGCAGAATTCAATAAATAAAATCTATGACATTTATAAAGTCTCCAATTGATGAGCAGCTCCAGAAAAGATTCCCTACATGAATCAACATTCACCTATAGAAGTGTGCTATTGAAGTCAGAGGGAATTTCAGAGCTGAATCCACCTGCAGCAGAGTTAGACTAACACGTTTCCTCCATCAAACTGGGAAGAAAGGTCTAAATACCTGCTGAAGCCATATCAGTCTCAAGCATTTTCTACTGCTTTGCAAGGAAATCTTCTCAGTTATAAGAAATTTTGTAAGACTTGCAGATATTTCTGACCACACTGATCTCTTTGAAGAGTAATAAGAAATTCCTCCCTTGTAGCCATGAAAAAGAAACATTTTCCATCTCAGCCCTCTTGGGATGCTTACAGTTAGAAAGGAATCTGTGCTTAAGTAGCTGAAGCACAAAATGAAATCTAAAGTTCTAGGAAAAAAAATTGTATCTCAGTAGAAATGAAGGAGCAGGATTTTCTCCCACTCACACCCACAAATATTTTTGACAACACATCATTACACAAAATACAGACTGTTTAATTGAGCAGCTGATGAAAGCACCATGATTTTTCTGTGATATTACTAGTAACTGTTTTTTTTTTCTGAACATTTCTGAAACTTCTTATTAAGCAACAGTAAGGAAAAACAATATTTTGTGAAGAAAGAACAAAGAATTTGGGTTCCAACCCTTTTTTCTCTATTTTGTAAATTTAATGATTTCTTGCAATTTCTAAAAGAAGCTTTTGGTGCAGCCAAGTCCCTTCTCCTCCTACTGAGGTTGGTGACAGGAAACAGAAGAGGACTAACACAATAAATAGATACTCAGTGATAGGAAAGAAAAGAGCACTAACAGAATAAGTAGATACTCATTTAAGTGAAGGTAAGCTTAAGATTTATTGACCTGAGAGCAAGAGTTCAATATTTATTCAGAGAACAGTAAATCTTGATATTTGGTTCTAACAGATGTTAATCCAATGTTTTTTTAAATCCATCCCATTAAAGCTAATTAGACTGTGTGTCCTTGTGAGCTCTGTTGCCAATAGTCATTAGCATTGCATGGGTCACAATTACTGTGCTTTGATAATTAAATCATATAATTTCCAATAAAATTAAAGATCTGGGGATATAATATTTTTTTCTTCCCTCTACCATAACTGTATTATTGTACATTTCATTTGGCACCTCCCTCATGCTGTTGTAGATCTTCCTTCCATTCCTCTGCCAGGACCAGAACAGCTAAGGAATCAAAAGGACTGTTTGAACTACACCATTAATTAAACTGAAGCATCCAAGGAGGACTCTCTCTGTTCTGCCTTCAATCCCTATCTGTGTTCTTGAATCCAGTACCAGAATCCAGCTCCTGAACACAGTTCCTATCAGCCACTGGGCCCAGTTTGGAACTTTCCCAGTGCCTGCTGCATCAGTGGTACAGGGAGGTAACTGACACTGGGGGGTTGGTTTTATACTGGGTTTGTATATATTTGTATATATTTCATTTTATTATTATTTTCATTTCCATTTAAAAATGGAAAAGGAGGAATGCTTCTGGGTGCAAAGGGCCCTTGGATTCAGTTGTTCTTCTGACACTGAACTGCCACGTCTCTGAAGTCTTTTCTGTGGTTAACAAATAACATTTGATAACTTTCACTGCAGTGGTGGGGACAGGTGCTTTGAAAACGTTTCTATATATAAGAATTCCTTTGCATTTAATTCCCATTGGTCCCCCAAATACATACTGTTCATTAGAAAACTCTTGTCTTCGTGGTGGAGCTTCATCTGGCACGAACTTGAAACAGAGCTTCAGACTAGGATTAAATCCACATATACTTTTTCCTCATTATCCTACAATGCATTAAGATCTCTGAGATCAAAAACTTTAAATGCACAGAATGAGACAATAGGAGGTTGGCTTTTCTGATTCTGACTGAGGAAGAGACATCTTTAACCAAGAACAGTTGTGAGAATACGTGCTAACACCAGGCTAACAGGGCGTGCCTCAGCTCTCCTGACACTGTTTCCCTTCTCTGCTCAGAGCCAGCTTTTATAAACGTAGTGTGTACAAATCCCTTTGGAGCATTTCTGCCAAGCTAGCTATGTGTACATGCAAAGAGTCATTTTTCATGTACACACAGATTAATTGCATGTATATATCACAAGCATGCAAGTGTACAGATGCAGCTGTGTGGGACCCATTTATAACGAAAGTCAGATTTACAGTGAACTCCTCCAAAAAAAACCCACGAGCATAAGAAAACAAGCCAAAGAAAAAACTCCATCTAGCATATGACACAAGCTCCATGTCTCAAACATGCTACAGAGCAATTGACTGTCTGTGTCTAGCATCGCTACAGGCTACTGCCCTCCTACAGGCTTCAAACTGCTGTTATTTTCCTTCCCTCAGATGATTCTCATTATAACCAGGCTGAGTGCTGAGTTTAAAAGTCAGTGTATGAATCATATCATCAACTCAGTTGCCTGGAATCTTGCTTTTCCATGCATTTCCTCATTGCTACAGGGATCACCAGTGTAAAACATGTTATAGCTGCATTAAATTTCCCTCTCTTTTAACCCTGCCATGGCCTGTGAGCAGGTACTTAGTTATCCAGCTTCCTAACCACTGATAATCTTTGCCTCCACTGTCTGCCTCAGAGAAATCACAAAGTTAGAAGTACTTAACTTGAGGTTATTGCCCAAGGGAGATCTCTTTATCCAGCTACTGGGAAAAGGCCTTGGCATTGAGTGGCTGTGTTCTGCTCAGGAAGGAATAAAAAAGTCTCATTTTAAGCCTAATTTAAGCCATGCCATTGCTCCAAGCACCATCAACTCTCCTCCCTCTTTCCACACGTGAAAGTGGATCCACAGCACTGTTTCTTTTGCCATGACTTCAGGGATCTTCTCCCACAGTGGAACAGCAAGAGAGTTGGCTCCACCTGCTGTTAACCCTGACTGAGCAAGGGTGGATGCATGAGAGTGGCTCTGAGCATTAGTCCTGAGACAGGCTTCTGCTGCCTTAGATGTACATACAGGACAAAACCAAACTAAACAAAAAAAAAAACAACCAACCCAAAGCAAAACAAAAAACCAACCAACCAACCAAAAAAAATACTTAAAAACCAAACAACCAACCAATCAAAAAATTGCTCCCAACTATTAGGACGCAGTATTTATGTGACACTTTCAACTGTTCATTTGAACTATGTAATTGGCTGTAATGTCTATAATACAGTGTGCTCAACAACAAATAGAACTGTAAGATGCTATTGTACATTCCCTTGCTGCTATCTCAACACTGCACCACTGGTATTTTCTACCTACCATTGCTCTACACAGTATTGTGCTGGCTTTCCCCATGTCTCTAATGTGTCTAAGTCCATTTAACAGCCTCCATTCTTAAATATACTTGATTTTTTTTAGTAAAATGAATATTTCTGACTGATTTGTTTCAGTGGAATGCATTTTTCCAGTTACAGAATCCAAACTACATATTGTAAACTTTCCTTTTGAAGGCAGTAGTATACCCAAGGTACAGGATTAGAGCAGTTTTTACAATTTCAGGTTGAGCAGCAAGGAATTGTCTCCTCATTTATTGGTCTGTTTTGGTTTTTTAATCTTATAAACATCTGTAATCATATTTTAGGAGCAGTACTCCCCCTCTTTCATGACTACCTTGTATTAGCTCTGGTAATCAATTTGTGCCTTCAGAGATTGAGTTTCAGTCTGTAGCAACTATTTTAAAATATTAGCTATATTTAAATTCCTGTATTGTGGAAACAACACTAAGCTCAGCTTAAAGTGATGGGATATTTGATGAATATTCATGATCACACAGAAGTACTTCCTATGTATTTATATTAAAAAAAAAATTAGAAAGCATATTTCCAACAGGATACATGAATTTTATAACACCACTAAATAGTTTCATTTCTACCTTAATCTTTAGGAGGGTTCTGCTAAATAGATTAATCATTTATAGACAGAGAAAAATGTTTTAAAGCTTGGCAGGAAAAAGTCTGTCTCATGTGCTTTCATTTTCCACAGTCAACCCTAACTTTGGGAAGCAGGGAGAGCATAGAACTTGAGCTGCTTTGGATCACCATCTAGTGCAGAAATTCAGGAACTGCACAAAAGATCCGACTTCCCCATTTCAATTTAAGCAGCAGCAGGATTAAAATTTTTTTTCCATCATTTTTAGAAGACCTCGGATAGACTGAGTGAGTTTGAAAAGGGAGGAATTTCCAGATGCTCACTGATGCCTGATGAAAGGCAGATGTTTCATGATGACACTGACTGGGACTACAATGGTCTCGAGATACAAAGAAAGACAGACCTGTGTAGGGAAGTGGTAACTTTTTCAGGCCAAATTAATGAGAAAAAGCAACATGATTTCAGGCAAGGACACCTTTATCACATCTCTGTCTTTTCCAGATGTCTAAATTCTACATTAATTTCATTGTAGTCTCTTTTTTCATCAAGATTGTCAGGAATACCATTGTAATTTTTGTCACTTAGACAATTAATTCTGTGTTGCTATAACTAAAATCCATGTTTTGATTGTGCATCAATATTTATCCAAACAATGGGGACTTCAAGGCCAGTAAAGCAGTAAGATGACTGGACAAAGGAAGACCACCAGTGCCATTGAAAGCCCCTGGCAGCTTTAAGTTTTTATCATTGTTATTTTATTATTATTATTTTATCATATTATTATTTATTATTATTTATTATTATTATTTTATCATATTACTGTCCAACAGCACTGACCAAGCAAGTCCAGATGTCAGCTAGTATCCTTGCCTTTCAGAAAGCTTGCTGTGACCCAGACAGAATCTCATGATCAATGAGAAACCATAAAAGGCTAAAACAAAACAGAAAACATGCACTGAGAGAGGCTAAATATACTCAATATTAAATAATAATACTGTAGATTTTCTTCAAAGATTAGCAGGAGGCATTTCAGGAGACTTGGAAGAAGTCTTTGCTTGTAGATATCACAAGTGTCTTCTTTTTAAATGGAGAAATACTACTTCCCCTCCCAGCTCCCAGCTTTGCTGTATGGTGTACTTTGACACCAGGATTTACCAGTAGCCTACAGTCATTTTTAAGCAATATTTACCCATGCTAAACTTCACATAGAGCAATTAGCCATCAGCCGAATTATCACTCAGCAAACAAACAAAAACCAAAACAAACAAAACAAAACATAATAATTAAAAACAAACAAACCAGCCACAAAACAAACAAACAAACAAACAAACAAACAAACCCAGAACTACTGTTAAAACTGTGTACTAGCTCCTCAGACATTACTGGATTCAGATCCCATATAGGACACTCAAATGCCCAGGGAGGAGAGCAATAAAATCTTCACAAGCAGTTTCATATTAAGAGAGACACTGACTTCTCAGTGATAATTATTCAAAATAACTTTCTAGTCTAAAGTTTGTAAGCAATACATCATTTTATACAGAGAGTGAAAGCAAGCAAGAGTGAGCTAGTGCTGCCTAGAAAGAAGGAGATAATTCATTCTTGCTATAGTTTATTCTTTAAGAGCTCAAGCCTTCAAAACAAACCTGGCAGTATTACTGAGGAAATGATGTTGATTTAAGAACTGGAAAAAATTTCCTGTCCTCAAACAGGCTTTTTTATCCCGACTGCACCAAATAGCCATTAACAGTGTGTGCGCTACTGAGCAGTTCCAGCACATTACTGTTGTTCTGGTGCCCCCCGATGGTCACCGCGCTTTACGACTGCCTGTGGCTTAACCTCCTTGGAAAAGCTGTGCTCCAGGTGTGCTCCCAAACCCACGTAGAGGGATCCGAGCTCTGAGCCCTGGCACAGGTACCTGCACGGCCGATTTTCCACGAGGTATCCGTAGAAGGTCCTGCAGCCAGGTACTAACCACCATCCCCAACCTCTTCCAGCACAGAGCTTTGGCAGCTTGAGTGCTGAGCCCTCCAAGTCACCAGAGCTACCTCACAGCAGCTACTGCTGGTTGGGAAAATTCACCTGATTCACAAGCACAGATGCTACAGCCAGGGTCTCTGAGAAAGCTGAACATGTTAATGGAACTGAGGCATTATTCTAAGACCCAGGAATACCCATCACTGGCTGCTCCTTCCCCAGCCATGACATGCAGTTACCACACACACTGACCCAGCACATCCAGACATCCCCATCTCTTATAATAATCAGTTTTGCACAGCAATGCACCCTGTCCCAACTCACCAGCATGGACCCAGAATGATACATCTTCATTTCCAACCATATAATGGCACAGAGAAATTAATCATTCATCTATAAAGCACTTCCCTCTGTGAACTGAGCACAAGCTGACTAACAGCAGCTAGAGGATGGCCCCAATCACAAAGGATGGTTCAAAAGAGCCTTAATTTCTAAAAACTTCAGGTGGAAAAGATAGATGAAAGCTTAAAGCTCTTTAAGAAGAGATGAGATGGCCAAAAGCTGCAATACTTCAATCAAGAAAGAAGACAGCTTTATCTAAAAGCCCATCCTGGTTATTGGCAAAGCAAAGATAGCAAAGCAATATTTAACAAGTTGAAAGGGGGAAGCAGATCACATGGCAATCAATACAAATGTGACACGCAGAAAATTTATCAGAAGGAAAAGAAATCCTTAACTGATAAGAATAGGGAAAGAAGAAACACTTCAGTATGTACATTAGGGACAAGTGAAGCCTTCCTTCTGGTTAGTCATTAAAAATGTAAGCAAAGTAGAAGTGTTCAATAATAAGCTTTCCATTTCTGCAGGGAAGGATTCTTTCCACAAATCTGATGAACTCTGAGCCATCAGCAGCTATTGGTACCTACTGAGGGCAAATTTTCACATCTAGAAGCCTGGATGGCATGTACCTAAGGTTAAAAAAGTGTCACTGAATCTTTGAAGAATGTGGGGGATACCATGGAAATTTCAGAAGACAAGCACCAGTACCAGAAGTGGTAAGGAGGTAGACTCAGTGAAATAAGGATGCTTAAGCTAATATGAACATAAAGGTAAAAAAACCCCACTCATACCAGTTTAATTTATGATGAATTAAAGGGCAGGAATATATAGTCACTTTAAAATGTATAGATTTAAAATTTAGTCTTTTGTGTTCAGTTACATTTATAGCTTTGCAAAATTCCCTTTTTTTGAGGGGTCAGCCTGCCTTCATCATTTTGCTGATATTACAAGTTTTCTTGATGATTTACTTGCACTTAGAGCACTAATAAGAAAACCTTGCACAAGCCATTTAGATGAAAAATAGCAGGAAAATTCACCCAGCAACAGCACAAAAAAATAGGACTGCACAATAGCAATATAGTGAAACTAAGCAAGATTGGAATAACTAGCATATCTCCACATGCAGTAAATAGGGCATGAATCAAGTGTTGCTAGTGAGGCTCCACATGATGCTAGTCCTCATTGTTGGTTTCTGAAGTCAGCAAGTGACAGCTGATACCATTTGTGAGTAAGAGAGACTTGTGAGGGGAGAAACTGCAAGACAACAAACCATTGCACTGACCTGGAGTGCTCCAACTCAGTCTAGAAAGAGCTTTCCAAATAAAACACCAGACAGCTCAGAAGAGATTAAAATCCTGAACACAGTGACTGTGAAAAGACTATAGCAGTCAACAGTACAAGAAAATTCATATGAGCTTCCAGGTCACAGATCAGAAACCAAGAATCTTTTCTGTAAAGAAACTGACTTCTCTGCAATTGTTTTCACTCTACATCAGAGCTTTAAAAAGTTCTGTCGAGAAAGACTACAAAGTTTTGTAATTGGGTCATTTATGAAGTTGATTTAAATCAGTTAAGACTGGTTTTGAGCACAAATCCTCAGATTCTAGGACCACTGATAAATCTGGAATGTCAGTCTGCTTTCCATGAGCCAATGGAAAAGAAAAAAAAAAAAGAAGAAAAAAAAAAGAAAAACCTGTTTGACAATTTAGTTCATTTTTTAAATAGTCATTTTTACATGCAAGAAAAGTTTTCATTTCAGTATTCATCATCAAACTATGTATATATTTTTTATATTTTACAAAGGCTCATCAGCTTGAGCTCCCAAAGAAATACAGTTGAAGAAAATAGTTAATTTGATCCACAATTTTACAAAGAAGTGCACAGGCACTGAGGCAATTTTCTCTACTTGCAGTAGTGGAAACTCAGGTGCTGGCAAACAATACATGGTTCAGATGTTTTGGGGTTTGTTTTTTTTCAAACAATAATGAAAACCTGGAAGGATGCTGATGATGACAGCCACAGAAATGATTCAATGGCTAATGAAGACTTAAAGATGTGAATCTATTTAGTTTATAAATAAAAGAATGAGAAAAGACTTGATGATAGCTTATGAGCATGCAAAAAGGGAAAAATAGAGCAGGCTATTTTAGTGTGGAAAGGTGTCTTTTCACCACCTTTTTTTCCTCCCTTCTCAATCAATCTCCTTTCATACAGGAACACTAATTAGCCATTGAAAGAAGGTGACAACAAAATTGTAGTTTGAACATTCCTTGATATTTTCCAGTCAAGAATAGATCCCTTTCTAGAAGTTGTGCCTATACAAAAGTTACTGGACTAACCAGAGAGAAGTCCCCAAAATACAGAGGTGGCCAGGTAGTTAAGTCCTGTTGATCATAGGCTTCAGTTCCACCCAACACAGGAGTTTCTCACTTCTACCTGTTATAACAAATGCAGTGACATATTTCCCCAGGGAGGTTAAGCCAATATTAAAATAGTTTCAGCCTACAGTGCAAGTTCACCTTCCATGGGAAGTAAAATAAAGTGTTCTATGTTAAGTAGCTTCTGTTTACTGGCTGATAAGGCAGAAAGATACCTTGTTTTCCATAAGGCAGAAAGATATCTTATCTTGTTTTCCATCAAATACATAGTAACTTATGCTGCTGGGGTCCATTAATTGTGAAACAAAGATTTTCTTTTCCTTCTGTCCGATTCCTTATAAAATGACCCCCAAAAAAATCACTGTGTCATTTATCTTGTAATCACTATTATTGCACTACAGCAAATTCATTGCTGTTATTTATGAAACACAACAAAACCAATAGCATACCAGAAAAGCCTTGGTTCATTCAGAAAGCACAGCATGCACCAGCTGGCAGGGCAGAATGGTCAGGATGCCACCAGTAAGTTTTGTAATTGGACAAAACTTTATTGTGTAGCATAGAAAGGGGTTGTTTGAAAGGCCACTACCAACAGACCACACTATCACTCATTATTCATTCATGAGATTGTAATTTAGCCTACCTGAAATTTCTGATATACAAGTACCTTTATCAAATATTTAAAGCATCCTGTTACCATATCCTTGCAGAGGGAGAGGTTGCACTTAAAAAGGTGCAGACCAAGAAATGGTGGCTTCCATTCCACATTGCACTTCTGCTGGGTGCAAAAGCAAGACATTATGCACTAGCAACTAAACAACTACTGAAATAGAATCATAGAATCATCAATACTTTTTGTTTGGTCACATTCATTGCTTTCCCTCTCAATTAAATTCATCCTATGCAAAGGATTAATGGGAGGGGCGGGCATTATTTTTAACCAACACATATTCTTCAGCATTTTAATATCAATTATTAGCAAGGTTAATGAATATCTATAACCATCGTGTATCAAGCCAGTGGCTGTGCTGGGCAGTCACATCATCAGTCCTTAGTGTGTCCTAAAATGGTCAGTGCAAGAGCTCACCTAAAAATCATCTGCTCTTCTCTCATTTGCATTCCTCAGCCTTTCAGTTCAAACTCCCACTGTATAACAGAGAAGAGAAAACTCCTGAAGCTGAATATTAAAATCCTCACAGGGACAGGGACCCACAGCTTGGACATCTTGCCAGAAGGATATCTCTAGGAGCAGCTTATAAAGTAAACCAATGTAGTGAAACAGTGATGGTCCCCAAGGAACACCATTACCCACTGTGAGATGGGGCTGATCTGGGCTGCATGGCTCCCTTGCTACCTCTAACCCTGAGGATCAGCCAGCATGTCCTGCACCAGCCCAGTTCTGCTACAACCACATGATTCAGCCCCTGTACAGGAGCCCCATGATCACAATTCAATAATGCCCCAAGGGTCTCAATTTGGCTAGGGTTCCTATGGTATTCCTACAAATTCATTCCTAGAAATGAATGATTCTGTGGTTCCAAGTTGTTTTTTTCCTGTCAGTAGGATGATGCAAAAGTCAACTGTCCTCCCACCACCTTCGTATAGGAATAGAATTTATCCCCTGTGCAAACCACAGAGCACCAAGTCCACAAAATTCTTCAGTGACTGCTGTTATCCTGAGACAAGACTGTACATGCTCCCCATATCCACACAATACCAGCTGGACAGCCTCAGGGTTGCAGCTTACTGTGTTCTTATATCAAGGGACCAGTTAGGATCCTTCAGAGAGCCTCCAGGGCTTCTGATATGAAAGGAGTAAATTCAGAGCTGGCATGCAGACAAGCTTCACAGACCCAGAAAACATGTTCAGTGCCCCTGTGAGACCATCCTGCAAACACCCAGCACAGATAGGAAACAGCCATGAGCCACTGTACTGGAGACAGCCTGAAATGCTAACGCCTCTGAATGACTGTTTTTCTCATTTCACAGAAAATTAGGATGTGGAAGGGAAAGAAAACAGAGTTCATTGTTCCCTGTAGATGCCAGATAAAATAATTTAAGTCAGTGTGTTAAAATACAATTACCATTTGTTATGAAATGAAAAGATGATGGAAGGAGGAGACAGCTTTTATTCAGGTAAAAACTGAAAACAGAATGAAGCTTCTACTGACCTCAAGACTCCAGTACTTAGACATTCCTGGGATGCTTCAATTATAGAGTTCCCATGTGATGTATATTGGTTTTCATTTTGATCCACAGGCTATTAAACATGATCCATGACACTTTCAGAAAAGCTGTAGTTTGGAGTTCAGCCTGTAACTCAACTTTTTTTTCTCCTATCATTGGTTATTAATGTGCCTACAGCACTGAGACAGCATAATGGAGGGGTGCACAGGACTGCTTTATAAGAATATAGTCAAGAGGGTCAACTAGAACTAAATTAACTGTGTTGAGTGGCTTCAAACTCTGCTTTCCTAATAAAAGCAGTTCTCTTCACAGGCAGACATAAAAGGTCATTTAAAGTATTAGTCAATATGTTCTAACTACCAAATGAAGCGAAGGAAAGGAAGAGTAATTAGTCCTGCCTAAGCATAGGAAAATACATGCTGTTTGGGCAAACAAATACTATGTACTCAGGAATCTTGATGCATGAGCTGAGACAAAATACATCAATATTACAGCAATTGCCATAGCTCAGAATGCAAAATATTTGACTAAAATATGCTAAGAATGCATAGTCTATTTTTGTCAAGGAAAAAACTATAGATTTAGAGGTAACCTTTTCTTGGAAAGGATATACTTGTGAGGAATAAGGTTGTGTTTGCTTTTGTAGGGGTGAAGGTTTGTCTGGGGGATATTTTTTGGTTTGGCATGGTTTTTTTTCCCCTAAAAGTAGCCAAAAATTATTAATATAGCAAAAATGTTGATCATGTTTAAGATAAACTAGAATATGCATTAAGAGAGGCTGGAGAACTGGGCTGACAAAAGCCTTTCAAAGGGAAATGCCAAATCCTACACCTGGGGAGAAAAAAACTCCATGAACCAATAAATGCTGAGGGCCACCCAGCTGGAAAGCAGCTTAGCAGAAAAGGACACCAAGTTGAATATGAGCCAGCAACATGTCCTTGCCATAAATTAGGCTAGTGTATCCTGGGCTGCATGAGGCAAAGCACAGTCAGCAAGGCAAGGGAGGTGATTCCTTCCCTCTACTTAACACTGGTGAGGCCTCTGCTGGAGTAGTGTCCACTTCTGGGCTTCCCTACACAAGAAAGACATGGACATACCCAAGAGAGTCCAATGAAGGGCCACTAAAGCTTCTAAAGGACTGGAGAATCTCTCCTCTGAAAGGCTGAGACAGCTGGGACTGTTTAGCCTGGTCAGACAAGGCTTGGAGGGGATCTTATCAATGCACATAAAGAGGCTGCAGAGAAGATAAATCCAGACTCTTTTCAGTGATGCCCAGTGACAGGACAAGAGGCAGTGGGCACAAAATGAAATACTGGAGGTTTGCTCTGAATACTGGGAAACATGTTCTCACTGTGAGAGTGACTGAGTCCTGGTACAGGTTACCCATGGGGGTTGTGGAATATACATCCCTGGAGATATTCAAAAGCCCTCTGGACACAGTCCTGGGCAACCTGCTTGGGCAAGGACAAGATGACTTCCAGAGGGTTTCCAACCTCAACAGTCTGTGATTCTTTTAACAAGTTTTTTCTAAGAATCTAGTTCACTTCAGTAATACTATGCCTTATCCTCTCCCTTTTCAAGAACAATTTTCTTCTACATGATCCCAGTATGTAAATTCATAATCATATACATGTGCATGCATGAGCACATGTTTACATTCAACAAGCAGGTGTGAACCATTCCACTCTCACAGTGTTGCATCACAAAATGTGTGGGTTTTTTCCATTTCTATAGCAGTAATGAACAAAAATTCAGTAGTGTTACTTGTAGCAACATGCCTCCAAGTCGTGGCAACATGACTTCTTAGTGCTTATTTTTGTTATGCTATTCAGAAATGATGAGGTACAAAAAAGGATGATGTTGAAGCATTCCTAATGCATCAACAGAGGACAAGTTCTTCCTTCCTTTTTGCCTTTTATTCTTTATCTGTAAAATGTTGATAACTAATCATTAACTTACCTGCCTTTCAAATACATAATAAGGGTTCACTAGTAGGAGAGATTCAAATGTAAATTTCCTTTAGCTTCCTATACTATGAAAATAGTTTAATGCTTGTTTTAAAAAATGTCATAGAGTTTACTTAGTTCTCATATTAGCTGATTTTGCCTATTAGCATAAGGATAGGCTAATAATAGTAGAAAAAAAAAAAGTTAAATTATTCTTTGTTCCTGTGTTCAAACAATTATCATTATTTTTCTTTTCTACCCTGGTCATTCATAGTAGGACATACCATTCCAGTACTTCAGGTTTACTTTAGTATAATCCTTTAATTGAGATAGCCATTATCTCCAACTTAGATTTTTTTTTAAAGTTCATCAAAGAGAGAACACAATTTTCTGAGGTAGGTCACCAACAGCCTACTTAATTTATACAAAATGTGCCACTTCCATTAATCCCCCCAAAAATTTACCTGTTGGGAAAAGAGATGGGGTTTGGTTTTATCCTTCTGGTCCTTCTACAAGCTGTGAGACTTGTAACAATGGACGCAAAACATCCACTGCTCTGAATAACATGCTGTAACTATTTGAAAGCCAGACAAATTAAATAGTGCTGTCTTTGTTCACACAAATAGCAAGAAGTGCTTATGCAGTGTTTAAGCACTCTTTAGTCAATTGAATCTGTGGCAATAAAGCAGAGAATGCAATCCCACTGAATCCCCACAGCGTCTGTTTATGTGGTCTCTCAGTTAGAAAATAAGTCTTTTTAGATGCTTCCTGTACATAAAAAGAAAGATTTATTATGTGTGAAGCTTTTAACAATGCAAAGATCTGAAATCAGCTTGTTTGTTTTCTATATCTGAACTGAAAGCTAGAATAACTCTCAGGTTTCAGCAAGGCAGGATGCAGAGTTTTTAATACATTGGTCAAGTGTCTCCTGTAAAAAGGGAGCACATCTCCATCAGACATCACCCACTGCTGTAGGGGATTTGCTTGGAAGAACAGTCATGTTAACTAACTAGTCCTTGTGAGGTAGTTTTTAGCTCAAATTAAGTACCATACTTGTGTGTCCATACCACTCCCAGTACCTGAGCTAGCTAAGATATCTTCACATACCATGATGAAAATTCACCTTGCATTGATCTCACTGGAAGGTTTGGTTCTTTACTTTGAATCTTTCAGTCTCCTATGATCACAATATTTTTCTTCACTTTGTCTGTGCCCACCTCCACATGAAGCTTCATTTCATGCCATTACGTGCATTACCTCATGGAGAAATGATTGGACCCTACATTATATCAGAGAAGAAACAGCTAGTGTGAAATCTACTTCACCTCTGGAGATCTGGGT
This sequence comes from Ceyx melanurus, assembly GCA_024611195.1. Classification (NCBI taxonomy): domain Eukaryota; kingdom Metazoa; phylum Chordata; class Aves; order Coraciiformes; family Alcedinidae; genus Ceyx; species Ceyx melanurus. The sequence goes on along the minus strand of JANHGL010009283.1, from coordinate 139,720 downwards.
TATCTTACTCTGCAGGTGGCTTAGGGAAGGCAAAATCCTTCTTCAGCCTGAATGCAACATATGAAGCTGCAAACTCCCTCCTATCAGCTTCGATCGTTTCTCTAGGCAGAGCACTAGGGATCAATAGACCTCAGTCCCCAGTGGGCCCTGAACGTGCACAGCTCAGTGTTAAGTCTCTGACAAAAGTTGCCCTGCACTCTTGTGTAGTAAACCATACAGCAGCAAAGCCATTTGGGTTTCTTTGTTCTGAAACTCAGGGGTAGTTTTAGCAGCTGTGTGACAGTGCTCTTACAACAGAGATGTTGTGCTGCCAGATGTGTTATCACTGCTGGATGGGATGTAAATACTGTCAGCTGAAGATGTCATCTGATATTACAAATCTGAGAGGTAGAAATGTCAGCTATCCAAAGGGCAGAACTTGGATGGTCAAAATGAAGTGGAAGATTATTTAGTGATGTTGAATTTTGCCTATTTGCCTCAATTGAAACAGTACCACTGATCTAAAAAAAAGTACAGATTTTTCATTAATGCGACTGCTTTTAACTGGAGCCCAACTGGCACTGCCCACTTCTGAAAAGAGAGACAAAGCACAAAGAGAGCTAGAATAGAAATCCCTACAATTGCCGTATCATAAATGACTAAAATAGCACTTAGGAATGTTATGGAGAGCATGGGCTGGAAGCAGTTCACATCTTCGCCTCATCTACTGTGGATTATAATAGTCATACAAATACACCTCCTTTCTGTTCCCATACACATGTATATGTCAGTCATCCCATGAAAAAGAAAGCACAAGATTAGGTCAATCTCACACACAAACCATTATATGTGGCTGGAATTTAAGCACAACCCCACCAGTGTGAAAATATATATTGAAGTGTTGCTATCACCTGGATTTAATGCTAAGGTGAGATGGATACTATCAAGGTGAAATCATCCCTGTTTCACCTGATGGAGACTCTAAGAGTGAATTTTCCCCCTTAGTCTATCACTACCACTTCAATTTTTGTGCAAGAATAAATATAAGAAAGAACAAAGACAAAACTCCAGTTATGTGCAGATATGCAGACAGAAACCAAAATATTCTATCTTGAGTTAACAAATGCTGTTTAAAGCATTTACTTTTGTGTTCTTACAACTCAAATCTGTGGAGGAGACATATAAAACAAAGTCATGCTAAATATATTTTTTAATTAACAGCCACAGTCAGTTTTGTATTGATGAGGTATGTAAAACTTCAGAAAATATATTAAAAGGCAAAGTGCAAATCCCTCATCAACAAGGTATGAAACACTGCTATAATTTTTCTCTTCTATTACATTACACTGTACCGTTCCTTCTCATTTATCAGAGCTCACATCTCTCTTCTTAAGAAAAACACTCATTTATATGAAGCTAAACTATGCAGATTTTATTCATCTGCTGCTGTATATAATGTACTATTCGTTGCAAAATAAGAGATGCTGTTACCTTAACAATCAACAGCTTATTTTAGTGCTAAATTTCTGAGCACCATCCCAGCTGAGGAATGGTCACACTACAGCATAAGTCCTGGTTATTTATCTCTCACTCATTTTGTGGTTTCAGGGCTTATTATACCTCTCTCCCCTATGGTCCTTGCCTGCTGCCTCCATCAGGGCTCCTGCTCTCACCTCTCAAGAATGCTGAATTTCTGCCCCTCTTGAACACGATACTGAGAATTCAGTTAGGCCTCTTCATTTAAGAGAAGATTTTGCAGTTCTTCTGTCATGAGCCTGTAAAATAGAGGCCTAAAACAGCATACAGCATGCTGAGGATTTGGCTTTGGGTTCTTCTTACTTGTGTTTATGAACTAAGCAGCTGAGTGAGGCTCCTGGCACCCCTAAGGATCCCCTCCTGGACAATGTTGGCCAATAAGTCTTTCACAAGGGTGCTCCTGACTCTAGGCCGCCTAAGCCGTGATCTAGGAGTTCCCCTTCTCCATGTTAAAGATGGAGGGAAACTGGGCCAACTCCCTGAGCAGCCTTCCTTCAGTCCTTCAAGTAACGTAAGCTGAACCTGGAGCTTCTATCAATCACAAGGATTTATCTGGAAAACCAAATGTCTCCAGACAACCCCTTTGGAGGCCCCCATTTGATTTGCTGAAATGACAGTCCATCCTCTAGAAGGTCTTACTTTTAGACCTGCAAAGATTTTTGTTTCTATCCTCTCACCTGAAGATTTTTGTTTCTTGAAGTCCACGATCAATTTTTAGGTTTACGTAAGAGAAAGCAAAAAGGTTAAGGGATGACACCAACTCTTAAAAACCCTAATATGTTGGCAAAAAAACCCCAACCAAACCTGAACTTGACGCACTCTTTTTCTTTCTGTTCTTTTCCAAATGCATTTCTATGTGAATACATTATATTGATGCAACAAGGGATCAGAAAATTAGATCAACATACAATATTCACAAACAACTGGTGAACAGCTCCAGATCTGCCAGTCACAATGATTTAGCCAATCTAACTCCCATATATTTCTGTATAAATCTTACTATTGATCTTCCAGTCAATTGATGTGGCCCTTCGCAGAAACCTGTGCCAAACAGAACTAGATGCTAGAGTCAGAAGGTTACTTATTGCCATAAAATTTACTCTATGCAAGCCAAATTCACAGAAACAGGTCTCTGCCATTACTCTTCAAACAAACACATTAAAGTACTTTTTGTTTTATTATTTACATGTAAGAAAAACTCAAAGAACACAGATGTCAGGCTTTCAAGTAACAGCACTTTGCATGTAAATCCCAAGTGGAGATAAACTTGTTGTGTCATGTTGGGGACCTTACTTGTGCATAAACCTGTGCACACTGCATTTCATGTTGTGGTTAAAACCTTTGTCATTCCAAAATGTAGAGGGCAAAGATTATTAATGTAACTAATTGGAGGTCTTGTTCTCCCTTCTCGTTCAAATCTTGTAATCAATAGGTATTTTGCATTCATAAAGAATACTGAATCAGGCTGTTGATTGGTGTTTGATTTATACCACAAAGACCACAAGATTCAGAGGTTGCCAAGGCAACACCATTTCAACCTCCTTACATTTCTGCTTTGATATGAAACCTCTCATTAGATAAATGTATGACAACACCAGTCAGCATGACAGGCTATTTTACAAAAATGCCTTCAGATAGAAGACAGCTATATTCTTCTCTAAAGTGGTGGGGAAAGGCAGAAATAAAGTTGATTTTTCCTAAGGGGGAGAACAGAGGGGCAAAAATGGCATTCCAATACAAAATTGTATCCTGAGCCGTCTAATGCAGACAATACATTTTAAATTATCTGGCCAAAAGCCTACAAAAGGACAAGAAGCAAACAAAATAAAAGAAAAAAAAACCCCAAGCACACCACACAAGTAGAGTGAGATTGAGATGCTAAAATTAAGCAATTGGAACTGTGTATAAAAGCTTTCCTGAACCATTAGACATCTGATATTCCAGCATATGCTGTTAAGAGCTACAGACAAGGCAGAGTTTAGTAAAGCATTAAAAACCTAGCAGGATCCTATTGACACATTTTAAACCCCAGTTTTGAGGTCTAAGTGGTACTTAGCAATGAACCACTAGCACTCTTTAGTGAGCAGTATTCAACAAGCAGTAGTCTACCTGTGGTTACACTCCAGGATCCTTCAGCAAAACCAGGCTCCTGAAGAAGAAGGGCTTTGCTAAAGATGGTTACTTCTGTGCCTCCTCTGTAGTCCTCTAGATGACACTTAGCTTGAGCAGACTACAAGCTGATCCAGAATGTACAAAACATCACTGACTGTCTGGCTTAGCAACAGGATGGCAACAGTTCCAGAAACATCCCTCCAAACTCTTCCTTGTGTCCTAGAACCCTCTGTGCTGGCAGAAAGCTTTCCAGAGACAGTCCTACTAAAAATTCAGCTGATTTTGCATCACCTGGAGACACTTCACCATAAGCTGAGAAAGGTGACTTTTTTAAAGATAAGATTGTTACAAGGAAGAATATGAAAAAGTACTTTCAGTTATGAAAAAAAAAAATTAATTGTGAAAATTGGAGCCATTTGGGCTCATTTTTTTCACTTCTTCCCTCGCTTCCACTTCTGGATTGTAATTTCCAGTTATACTGTGACCCTGTGACATGCTGACCATCCTCAGCAGGAAAAGTGAATCTTATGGTATGTCACAAGATGATGAGGAGAATAAAAATACCACTAGGAGGCATACAGAGCACTAGCAAAACAATTGTTCCATCATCCTGTCTATGTCAGTTCCACATCAGAGACAACTGCCCTCCGTTTGCAAAGACAAAAATAACACCACTTACAAATACTTTAAGTTGAATGTAACTGCAGCTCACCAATTATCAAACATTCATGATTTGGATGGTTTCTACATGAAGAAATCCCTCTTGACTTGTGAAGAATGTCAATGAAAACCACCTTACATCCCAGGATCAGGTTACACTACCTGCTACACCTTCAGATTGTTCATGGCACAGAATACCTTGCACTCCACAACTGCATCTAAAGCCTTGCTGTGCTGCCTACAGAACCAGTTCCACTACACAGCCAAATTCTGCTGTAATCCAGTAAAATGAAACCATTTTAAGACTGTGGATGTGCACAGAATTCCCAGTTTAACTGGGTAATGGAGTAATGCTGTTCTTTACTTCCCCACCATCATGTTTCCTCTTTCCCTACAGTGTTCAGATGATGAGTTAAACGTCCCAAATCCTTCAGGACTCTCCTATAACCTTTCACTTTTCTGGTTTGCATACTGGAGACTCTGAAGAAGGTGAATTTTATACCTGAAGTCCAAGGTTCCAGGATTCAAAACAAACAGCCTCCCATTAAAAAAAAAAAAAAAAAAAAAAGGTACAGCTGAGAGATACAGTTTATGTAGGACAGCTAGAAGCCTGACTTCAGAATCAGTCAGCCCTGACACATTTCCACATAAAGTGGGCCAAGGAAGCTGGAAAGCTGGAGAAGAGCCAATAGAGCAGAAAACCTTCAGAATTATTTTGTGAGGACTATGCAAATTTTTATCAATGCTGAGGACTTGAGACCAGGACTATTTGCTTATCAACTTTCACCAGCATTAAAACTCACATACCCAACCTTAGAAGAGAGCATATTATTCTGAAAAATACTGCTGAAAGGGCAGTTGAATAAAATCAATTACTTGCTTGAGGGATTTTTAAGACATATATTTCCTTAATTACAGTCAGATGTGCAGGTCAACAAAAAGGAAGATTGATATCTGGATAAACAGAATAATTATGATGTTAAAAATGTTGTGTGAGGAGACAAATTGTGAATTAAAGCATTTTAGTGCTCATTTTAGTGAAATCATGGGAATATTCATGAAACACAGTCAAGAAACTACACATCCCCATCTGCCCATCAGTGGTACAATGCAACATCTCCAGTCTTCATCTTCTTGTCACTTAACACCTTGTTGATCAGGATGCATTTATTCCTTCTTGCCCAGCCATATATTTGTACTGATTGATGTAATATAATGACTATGCATCACAAAAGTTAGAACAAATTGACATTAGCTGTTGACATTAATTCAGTCTTTTTTTTTGTGACCCAGTGCTATCATCTCATTTACTCACTGATACATGTTGTGCCCCAAACTGGCCTTCAGCATCCAAAAGCAAATTAACCCCAGACCTGACCCTCTAGGAAATCAGGCAGGTGGAGTAACATGTTTTACCTATGTAACCATGCCCATGAAACTAGAACATAGCTGCATGTACCATGGCATAAGAATCTATGTTCTACCTTCAATTTCTAATAACAATTCTAGAAAAAAATAAATGCAGGACACCAAAGCTGCTACAGAGGGGAACAGACAATGAATTAAGTCCAATTCCTCACAGAACAGTTTATTCAGTAAAATGTAATGCCACAGTGACAACTGATTTCTTACATCCTAACTACTGATTCCCCTCTTGCAACTTAAATATTTTACTGCTGCTTTTTTCAGGATGTTCATGATTTTCTACCAGGATGGCAAAGAGTTACTCCAACACTCACCAACAAAGCTTTTCCTCATTGTGTTCCTGTTGTCATTTATGAGTTAATATCAGAAATGTATTCCTAAGCACCTCATCACTTGCATTATCATAGATCACCATAGAGAATGCAAGACAAGCTCCAAGGACAGTGTAGTGTCTGAAACAGGTAATGAAGACTCTAGACAAGAGAGGCAAACAACACTCCTCTCTCCATTCTGCCAGCTGCTACCAGCTTTGCTAGTAAGCTGAATACCTGTAAATGCCTGCTTCTCTTACTTTAAGAAAAAAAAAAATTAACCTTGCCTGAACAGAGGACAAACTTAAATCCTACCAACATCTATTTAAGGATTAAATCCCTATTCAAATGATAGGTTCATGGTAAGCAAAACCAAGGACTATTTCACATTCTTGTCTAGCACAAAGATTTAAAAAGCAAGATACAGATAACAACTGTTTGTGACACTCACCTGGTGTAGCTTCTGCCAAAATTCAGGTCCATCCTCCATTTTTCTTAAGCTTGGTGGAATGTACCAAAAGCAAACATTTGCATACTCGGGCTAAACAAGAGACAAGTGATTGATTAGGAGATGTAACAAATGGGATGGGGATATATGTTATAGGGGTTGTCAAAGAATTCTATTTTATTTATTTTTGAGATGAGAGGGGTAGGGGAAAGCCTTTGATTTTACACCTTTTTCATTAGATCTTCCCTCTCCAACTGACCTTTTATTTCCCTTTTCTGAAACTAGAAATAGTTTTTATATAATCCATTTCTTTTCCTGCTGTTAGAAAAAGGAAACCTATTTGTGTTCCCTTTTTATTTCTTCTTCCTATATACATATATAACTCTGCTTTGCTCACTAAAAAGAAATTATTAGGAAAAAAATGTAAGAGGACTAGAGAGATAACTTACAGATTTCAAAATGGAAGCAACTTTAGAGAGAAAAATACATTTTCTTTTTAGTGCTGTTTGTTTGGGGCTTTTAATGGAAATTTCCTATGATGCATTTTACACAAAACAGACAAGCTCAATTTTTATCACCATTTAACACTTGCACGCTTAGTTACACTTAATTTTCTACTGAACAATTACACTGCACACATTTTTCTACCAGACACTGCTAATGTCCTTTTATATCATATACCATCTCTCATGCTACACAGTGCTGGTCCTAATGCTGCCTTTCTCCATTTCCAAATGTTACAAGACTTACTGCAAGGTGTTGCCATATCCTGGATATGTTGTCCAATATCTAAGCAGGCTTTGTGAGCAAAGACTGAGGCTCCACACCTCTGCTTCCCTCCAGAGAAATTTTGCCTTTGAACTTGTCAGACAGCTGCAAAGCTCCCCACAAGAATGGCTGTTCCCATGCATTATACAATAAGGCATTTTGTGCTTATGAGGTTTCTGTTACACATGTGATTTCAAAAACATTCCCAGCAGACCAGCCTGGGGTCTCTGCACTTCCAGCTCATTTGGAACAAGTTTTATGGGGTTTTTTTTGGTTGGATGGTTTTGTTGTTTTGTTTGTCATGGCTTTGTTTGTTTCTGGTGTTTTTTTGTTTGTTGGTTTGGTTTTTTTACCTGTACAGATAGCAGTAGCACAAGGAAATAGACAAACCTTCTGATCACCCAACACTACCCATAAAGCCACTCAGTCAATCTTGACAGACATTATTTGCAACACAGTATTTAACTGGGGTCTAGATTATAACATGGATTATAAACACATACGCCTCTCTCATCTTCCACACACCATCCTCATTAGTACTGGGTGAAAGAAAAAAAACCCAACAAGTTAAAAAGGAGCTTGATAGCAGGGTTACACCACCTCTTTGTCCCACTGTGATTGTGGCTGCTATTACAAACCCAAGCAGTCTCCTGAACAAGGAGAGCCCACCAGCTGAGACATGTTCTTTCATGAAAGGGCACTGAAAACTGCTCATATCATTTTCTGCCTCACTTCAAAAATGCATTAAATACAATTTAATCATCAAGAAGAATATTGTTGTCAGCAGGAACAGAGCTGCAAACCTGCCACCTGCTGCCACTGAATGAAATAAAGCTCAGCTCTTAAAGGCCCATTTCTTTCCCCAAAGAGCATGCATCGAGCACACACATAAACACAGACCCTGAAAAGGCAGTTGCTCCCTCATGAGTGCAAGGACTGCCTCTCTGTTACAGGGTTTATTTTAAAACTATTTGAAATCAGATGGCAGGAGTAGACAGATGGCCTATATTACCATACTGCCATTGCCTATATTGCCTTCTTGATTATCTCCCTTTCATTCACACATGAAATATATCATTCCCCTCTGAAAATACCATTCATCCTAGAAAAAAAAATTAACTACCCCCAACCATGCTTCACTCTGTTTCTGGTTATCCTGTTGCAGCTCTTATCCAGGCAGGTAAGCAATTACACCACAGAAGGGTTCAAGATGACTCAAGTGAGGGTAGCATTTCCAGGCCACAGAGAGGATCTCGTTACAGGACTTTCCTCACTGCACTTATCAGAGGATCATCTTCCTGAGCTTCTTGTCCAAGGTCCAACTTCCTTTCAGAAAGGGCTCATATAACTGGGCCTCGCTGCCTCACAGCAGCCTTTCCTTAAATTCTCACTGCCTGTCCCCCTGCACTCCTTCTTAACCCTTGCTCAACATCCTTCTGTAGCCTATACTACAGCACTGCCTCCAATCCCACTTTCAATCCAGGTGTCCTGTTCTTGCAGGAACTAAACAGCAGCCTCTGCTCTCACCAAGGGCTTCCACATCTACTGTACAGGGCTCTCTGCTAAGCTATACAGTAACAGAAAATGGAGAGCTTTTAACAGACTTGTCACTTTAGTAACCCTATCATGTGCTACCAGCCCAAAATTCTTCACAGAGTGTTTCCCAGTATGCACTTTCAACTCAGTAGTTTTCAAAGTTTAAGGGAAAAGTTTATATGATATGAATAGCATTAAATATTTTGTGTATTTCTTCTAGCCTAACCTGGAATGTTCATGGCATCAGCAAGTGTTAACTAGATCTGCATCTTTAGAGTTCGTTGGTCTCCATGTGTGGTATTTCCTACATTTCCATTTCCCTTCCTTCTCCATCCTCTCTGTTATTCCCCACACTGCATCCCCAGCTCTCTTTCACACACTTCCAACAATGAAAAAGTTTTTTCTAAAAATGACAGGTCTTTGCAACATCCCCAGGTATTAGTAACAAAAGAGCTGAAGATAGATGGAAAAACACAGTGCTTAGCTCTGCCACCTTTACTCACTCTCCTTCAAGCAAGATCACCAACAGCTAATAAGCTGACAGGTTTTGCAAAGGGGAGTAAAAACCACAGCTTTCAGGTAGTTTTTAGGAAGATGGATATAGCAACAAAATTAAAGAGAAAAAAATTTAACAATGAAAAGTCCATTTTTAGGATCAAAATATTCTTCCATCCAGCAACTTTTCCATTAAGTCTGGCAAGCACTGCTTTTCTTGCAGCCAGACTCTTCACTTTCACAGAGAAGTGCTCCATCTATATCCCCTGAGGCAATACAGGCCCAGACGACAGGAAAATAGGCAGGGTGATGGTAGGGAATACAGAACATGTTCTATGAGTTCAATAATATCCATCATATCTCCAATACATAAACATATTACGTTCTAGATTTCAAATACAAGTTGGTAATTGGCTAAAAAGAGCAAACTCAAACAATAGACACCCCCTCCCCTGCCACCAATAACAACAGTTCCATTTTCACTTACCTCCAAAAGCAGCTGGAATCCCTCTCTTTTCTTAATTTCTTCCACTAGATATCTGCAATTAAAAATGCAGAAATTTAAAGCATAGAGCAAAACCACACATATAGACACAACAGAAAAGGTCATGAACATATATATACTTTTTCCCCTTCTTTTTTCCACCCCTAAAGAAACCACAGAGTTAAACCTCATTTCTACCTGCTGTGAAAATGCAGTAACTATCAGTTCCTGGAAACAAATGAAAGCTACAGCCAGCCAAAGAGCACTGAGGAGAGGCCAAATTCTGTCCTCCAGCACAGATTTTCAGTGGAGCCACATGGCACAAATTGATCCTATTTGCAGCAGGCTGTGAACTTGCCCCAGTGCAGATTTCCATTGATGCTACTCTACAAATTAATTCCACCATCTCTTTTTCTCAAGTGCTGATGCTGCATTGCCATCTTATTTCATGGTCACCCTGCCATCTACCTTCACTGGACCTCCTTAGCTTAGCCCAGGATGCAAAAGTTCCCATTTAATTCAAGCCCAGCAATTTTCTCAGTAGTATCCTTGTTCCTCACTGTATACAACAGTGCACATTTCCATTCAGTGAGCTACTTCTGACACAACAGTCCCTGGGCATCCTATGCTAACAAGGCATTGAAATAAATATTTATTTTCTCTTTCACCTGTCAGAATGGAAAACAGAAAAGCCTTCAACACGAAGATAGGTTTGAATCAAACCTTTGGATGCAAACAGCATTAATTTATAGGTTTATTAAAAATAAAAAAAAAAAACAAAACAGCATGACCTCTTCTTTGCCATGGCACACATCACATAGGAATTCTGAAGTATGAAGACACTTTGACATAGCTGGGACTTCTCTTTATTCCACTGTCTCAAAGCTTTCACAGTGAATACTCCAAAGAAATCACCTCAAATTCACACAGCTTTTCCATTTCAACAGATTTCTAGTCTTCTACCTGAAGATTTTGCTGTCTAATAATAATAAAACTGAGACAGTTAAACCACTGATTGTGTAAAAAACGTATTTTGTTGCATTTATTTGGCATTTTCCTGCCTGTAGCTGCATTATTGGTCATCACACACTTTTATCCACTACTTGAGGAAGAGAAATTTTGTCCAAATAACCCCTTTTGGTCCTATGCACATGCTAGAAACCTATCCCCAAAGGGACACCCCTATAGCCCAGTGGTATCTGCAGCTCCTACTACTGGGCAGAAACGCTGTAGAAACTGGTTGGCTGGGGAGGCAGTGAACAATACCCCAGATGGAACACACTTTCCAGACAGAGCTTGGGGACTCATCCTGCTGTTTATCATTAACAAGTATTGTTCACATGACTCATTACCTCTTAGCACACATCCCTGCAAAACGATTGCTGTGCTAGAAGTGCCAGTTCCCATGACACACAGCTCTGTTAGTTGTGCCACACCTGAAATACTCCTTCTCACCAGAATATGTTGAGGTTCTGGGTCTTTTCTGCTGTGACCATTTGTATCCTACTGGGTGCTCCTGTTTGTTATGTGGCTGGTAATGCTTACACTACTATTTAGGTTGAAAGAGGCATGCTAGAAGTCAAGTAGGAGGCTAGATATAATGTATTTTGGGGGAACCTGTTTCTGTAGGTGAATTGTCTTAAGTAAAACAAACTCAGTGCTTTTGTCCTGTTGATTAGAAGATACTTGTCTGTGCCATAAAACTAACATTCAGCAAAAATCTGCAGGCTATGCACAACACAGCAGCCCTCTGTTTTAATACATCATGATAAAGAAACCTACATATGATCACTTTCTGGCTTGTGGGGTTTTGTTTTTGTTTGGTTGGTTTGTTTGTGTTTGGTTTTGTTTTTGTTTGTTTGGTGTGGTTGTGTTTGGTTTTGTATTTTGTTTGGGTATTTTTTGTTATGGTTTTTTTTAGATCTTGAATTGTTAGAGCTATTTTACCTAGTTGAGAATTTAATACCCTCCTCTCTTACCATATGTGCTTTTCTTTTTCCATACCACCATCTGACACAGGATATCTGGTGTCGGTCAAGCTCACAACACTGTTAATCATGTTCTTAAATACATTGCCAATGGCCTAAAAAGGCAGCCATTAGAAAATCCATCACCTATGATTTATCTTGCCAGGACCATTTGATGGCAGTGAAGCAATTTGCTGTGTGTATCTTTCCACAGTTGACAGAGAAGTTATATTATCATGTCACAGTTGTAGAACATCAGAGGGGCATAAGTCTAAGTGAGGACTGGAGGGCACAGCAAAGTGGTATTTGCTATGATTAAGCCTTGCAGAAAATGAGGGGTGGAGATCTGAAGTGAAAGTAGACATATGTCTAGTATGAGTGGGTGTCAGAAGAGGAATTAGGCAGAAAAACTGCAAAGATGCTGAAGCATAAAATGCAGAGGTAGTTATAGTTGTATTCTAAAAGCAGTTTACTTCTGGTTTCTTTTTAGTATACTTCATAAAGCAACACCCCTGCATCAAAAATAATTGGAGGGAAAAAAACAAATCAAACCAACCAAAACCAAACCAACCAACCAACAAAATATATTTCTGAAGTGATCAGCAGGATGCTCTACTGTAGGTGTCTTTAGCCTTTCCAAACAGGTAGCATCATAATGTTTCTGGGATATCCAATACACTGAAAATACGATTCATCTCCAGATCAAAAAGAAATTAATGAAATAGCCAATAAGCCCAGTTTGATGCAACAGAAATACATGGCTGCAATTACTCCAAAAACTTTACAGCTCTGCCTGTCCATGGGAAAAAATAATCTTGCTCTTATACTCAGTGGCCTAGATCCAGAACTAATCCAGGTCCTTGCTCAGGAATGCTGAAATACTATCTTTGTAACATCAAAGTAACACCCCCTGTAACAAATCAGGAGAAAGGCTGCACAGCTGTTGAGTAGTTAGGGAACCTGGCCCAGTGCCCAGTAAACCTGATGTCTCAGCTGCAAATTGCCCATGTCCATGCAAACTCAATATAGCAATGCAGCTATACAGTAAAGAATATACTTCATCAGATAATGACTAAGAATTAAATTTCTTCTCAAAGAAAAAAAAAAAAAAGGACAACCCAATCACCCAGTCACTCCATAGAAGCACTACCATCTGAATACTGACATTCAAAGAAAGTATTGATCCCAGGAAGGTCATTAATCACTACTCTCTCAGTCAAACAACCTTGGTCAGTGACCTTGATAAGACTGAATTCTCCTACTTGTAGTAGAATGAATGAATTACTCTGTACAGACACAGAACAGTACAATGCTTTGGAACAAAAACAAGGTGCAATTTAACCAGAAGATACTAAGAAACATTTAAGAAGCCAAACAATGAGTGGCTTTAAAGAAATAGAGAAAATAGCCACAATGCATTTGGTCTTTTCTAGTTTTGCTTCTCTGTTTTTATTGCTTTCTGATCCACTCTGGGTTTAGGCCATGGGTATTTTTCCCTTTCCTTTAAGTGACTTAAAGTGACACTATTATTTTAAATTTTCCCTGTAGTAAACATTCAGTTCCTTTCAATTTGGTGGTTCATATAAAAAATAAAATGTCAATGTGATATAGCTGACTGGTTGTCAGTATTAATGATTTGACTTATTGTAGTGCGTAGCTGGCCTGGAACTGGTGAAGATTTCATTCTGGTTTACCTTGTAGAAATTCTGAAAAAATATAATTTCCTCCCATCATCAGTTTCCTGCATTTCCTCAGGCATGAGAAATGAAGTGAACAGAAGAATGGCTATTTTACTTTGTGCTAGACACAGAGCAGAGCCTGGCACATGGGGCTGCTTTTACATTAACACCAGTACATGCAGTTATGAGTCAGAAGAGGGTGCATGGGTAAACCTCTCTTATGTTCAGGTAAAACATGTTAAAGAGTGTAGATTGATAATCTAATTTGGACTTCTGTGGTTACCAACATCTATACTTACTGTTAAAAGTAATCATTACCATTAAGTATTGTAGCAAATATAATAACACTAATTATTGCTATTAGATCCTCTCATCATATATAAATGAAAGAAGTTTGAGGGGAAAATAAAGTAGCAGTGAGTATGTTCCAGGACACAGAGTCAGTGTTTCAGTCAATATAACAGACTAGACATATTAAAAACCTTGAGGCAGTACCTAGCCAAAGCCAGTGCCCTGTTTACTCTCTCCTCAAGGCCTGTGGTTCCCAGTGCTTTCCACATCAGCCAGAATTTGAATGCATCCGGACGCCTGCTGCACTGAATGGACTTGTCCCCAGTGTCATAGCTGACGTCGTAGAACTTGTCCTGCTGGAACAGGTACGCGGCCTTGGCAGAGTAACACTTCTTCAGCAGGCCCTATGAGAAACACCGTTGAGACTTCAGAGTGCAGAAAAGCATTTCCAAAACTCTCTTCACAAGCCAAAGCCTTTTTTTCCCTGTCTGTACCAACTGCTTTACTCAGCGGAACCAGACGTGCAGGAAACCATCCAAAGCTTATGGAGTGGTTTAATGAACTTGGGATGAACCTGAACCCAGTGAAGTCAGCACTGAAAATAAGGAAATTTTAGTGACTGTTTCCTTCATGTCACTGAAGAACTGCAGGTTGAAGAGGGATTCTGACTCAGATCTTAAGAAACTGTGGGGGTGGGTACTACAGACACAGTTGTCTGAAGGCATATGTGGGTGGGAAAAAGGGAGAAGGAAAAGCCTGTGTGCTCTGCTCCAGACTGTAGATTGGAAAATGCAGGCCCTGGGGAGTTTCCTTCATGTTCACAAATGGCTTAAACTGTTAATTCTTTGTCAAACAAAGATCTTTACATACAGCACAGTTAATCACAGATAAGGAAGATTTTAGCCTCAGTAAATAAATATTTAGCCCTTACCAGAAAATAAAGTCACTGAAGAATTAGCATAGGCTTCCTCAGTGAAAACACCTCAAAAAGATAAGTGCAACCTCTTTTTTTTTTGTTGTTTTCACAGTTCAAACAATAAGATTTGAAAATAAATCTCAGAAAGGTACTTTAGCATACCCTAATTATGGTTTGTTAATTAAATTGTTTTTACTCGGCAGGCTCCCAATTTCTGAGAAGCTGCCTGGACAGAGATGAGCAGCAGAGGACAAATATAAGTAACCTAGAAAGTTCCAACACAGAACAAAGCTAGGAAACAGAAAACACAGAAGCATTTATAGGTTTGAACGTGCAGGAAAAGGTATAGGACTGGCCACTGGCTGAAGAATGAAATATTGAAATATACTCTGTAATACTATGAAGTAGGGAGGAGGGCTGGCAGAAAGCAGATTTACAAGAGCAGAGGTGAGGGTGGCTCTACAAAGAGCCCAGGAGACAGAAAAGGTTGTAGATTTGTCATATTAGAAGCAGGTAAGAAAATTAAAGCACAATCCATAAAATAACACTAGACTAGATATTCAGATCAGGTTAAAAACATGGCTAGAGCATCCAATCAAATCTACAAACATGCATCTAAGTGACAGTTGAACTAGAAGCCTTCCATGCAGAACAGACCAAGGAACAGAAGTAGACAGCATGACAGAAGTTGATAAACAGTATCTCAAAGAGCACAATTCATTTTCCAATTCAGCATCACTCTTCAATTTGAACCAACTAAAAAAGCATTTCACAATTCATCCTTCTCTCTGCATCTGCCACAAGTCTGAATTTAAAATGGCAGTCTGACATCACTCTTCATCAAAGCATCATGTTCCCATAACAGAGGTACAGTTCTTGGTCTACATTAGAAAACAATATTGCTAACTTGAGAACTTGCAATAAAAAAGTTCAAGACAAAAATCTACTGTAGAAATAATCCACTGGCACACACAGAATAAATCTCCCTCTCTCCTAGGCTTTTCATTCCCTATATCAACACTAAAACCAAAATAAAGTAAAACAAACAAACCTGAACAACTATTCTTAGAGCACAAAAGGAGAATCAGCAAACATTTATGCACAAATCTGTAGGGATTTGACAATCCCATTGTAATATCACCGGCTTGCAAAAGGGACAGCAAATTGAGTCTGAATTCTTTAGCCACAGGACTAGTACATTCAGCCTTGTGAAAAGACAGTTTAGGTGACATCTTGGGAAGAAAAGGGGCAGCAGCTGCTCTCCCTCTGCAGTCATCACAACGTGCTGCTGCAGCACAGGGCAGCCATAGCTGTAAAGCCAATGCTGGGCACAGGTTTTTGCAGCATGTAACATTCCCACACCTACTTTCCAACTTTCTCAGAAAGGGAGCAGCAAGCAGACGTTAGAAGGAAATGAAAAGTCAAGCACTGAAGCAGCCATTCTTTAGTTTTTGTACAGCTTTGTGTTCTGAGGCTGTTTGTCAAGCCATTGTATCATATTAATTTAGATCTCCATACCTTGATTTTTCAGGTGAAATAGATGTTTACAAGACACTGTATTTAAAAACAACAAAAAGCCAGGAGCAACATCCACAAATTTAAGTTTATTGCTTTGCCTCTTGCTAAATGAAAATATTTGCACTTTCTACAGTGAGTGTATAGCAGAGCTGATCAATGTGGAACTATCTTCTGCCTCATCAGGATGTAATACAGCTGCACAATAGAGGACATCATGGGATATTAGTTCCCATCATGACTATCATCCGAGAAATAGCACCTTTTTCTTGTCATAAGAAACCTAAACTGAGTTGGTAATATTACAGAAAGACTGGGAAGTTCACTTAAGATCACAGTACAGTGGCAGAATTTCAAAGTTCTTGGGTGATACCTTCGGGTACCCTTGTGTAGGAGGTTTTTCCTTAACAAGTGAGTGCAGTGTACATACATTTTAATTCAGCTTTCTAGAAAGAATATTCCATAAAGTTTAGGAATTAGCTGTGTAGTACCTATATTCCCAACTGACATCTAAACTTGTAATTTAATTTTGTCAGATGGAGTGCCAGGCAATTTTGGTTGCAATAAATCTGTGGTTTTGGATAGCTGCTGCTGTCTGTTTTGTGGGTGTTTTGTGTCTGTTTTGCCTCCACAACACAAGAAGAAATAGTTTAATATTTCTGAATGAACTCAAATTCCTTGGCACATATTTTAAGTTTTAAAAACAAACAATCAAAAAAAGCAGCATACTGTCCTACTCTCCAAGAATCTCTCTACCTCTCAAGCTGACAAGATGTGCTGTCTTGATGACCCTTTTTCCATCTGCTTATCTTACTAATAATGCAACAGGCTAAATAAATCCTGCTGATGATAAATGCCTACTGTCAACTCCAGAGGCAAGCACAGTTTCATCCTCCAGCATGTCACTAGAGCACACAGGAGAAAAAACAAAAGTAATTTTGGATATGGAATGAATATGTATATTCCTTCTGGGAAAACTAATGCCTGTGATATGTAAAGGGGGGATATAAGCTTGGATGGGGGCCAGGTATGGTTATGCACGAGAGGTGGGACTATCCCCCTTGCTTCCAGTGCCACAATAAAGAAATGCCTACATTTTAATGCTAAATGAGTGCTGGAAAGTTCTTAATTTGCCAGATTTTTGGTGAAAAAGGCATAAAACATCATCTGTTGTTATAGTCAAATGATGGAAAAGTAGAAAAAAAATAAAAGGGGAAGGAAGAAGTATGCTTTCTAACCCAACATTCTCAGTCCAAAGAAGACCTCAGCAGTTTTCCACACACTGAAGCACTCCATCTCTTCAGAAGAACTGCAAACATTTCATTAGAATTTCATTAGACCAGCCCTACCTGACACGCTTGAGATTCTCTCTCATACTTGTTAAATTTCAGAAAATGGAAATAGTATTTTCATGTCCACTATGAAGTTTCAAATAGCTTTTGGTTTTGAAGTCTATGGATAGCTGCTGTGTGATCTAATTAATAGCAAATAAATGGAACAAATATTGATACTGAAATCAATAAATGAGCTCCAGTTTCATAACTCAACAAAATTTTCTCATTGAACACACTTACCTACAGCTAGCCTTATTATCTCTTTCTGTTTCCATTGCTGGTTAAATTTCATTTTCATTAACAAAACATCTTATTTCCCAAGACAAACATCTTCCTGACTTGCCTCATCTGAAGCAATGAGGACAATCTTTTGAATGGCATACTTGAAAATTCTCAAAAGCAGTGCAGTGCACAAGGCCATGCCTGCAAATCATTTCAAGGGGTAAGAAGGAGCTCTCAATTGTACTCCCAAGCAAAAAGCATCGGGAAGAGAGTATTTAGAGTATTTCCTGCAGCTGCCATGGGAAGGATTCAGGGAAATAGGTGTCTTTGTGATACTGCTAATGATGAGGAAGAGATTACACACTATAGAGAGCCACCATCATCACCTTCATCAATTACATTCTTTGCTGAACTGAGATTTCATTAGCTACATTCTTTGAGACTATTTTTAACTAATAAGTGAAAATTCACTAGAAGTGATTGCCAATCACCTAGCCTAGTTCTACATTCTAAGGAGTCACAGAACTTTGGCACTCTGATAAATGTTAGTTCTCTATTTATAGGGATTATAGCAAGGACAAACTGGAGTAGCTCTGTAGTCTTGAGTACATACAGTCCAAGAGTGATTCATAGCATTTTAAGAATATATAAGAGCAAAGTTGACTTGCTAATTATTTGAATTTTAGTCCATCTAGCTTAGTGTTTAAAGAGTCACTGCAATTTATGCCACAGCAACACAAGTGTTTTCTAAGTCTATCTTGTTACAGAAGTGATGAAAGTTACTCAGGGTATGGCAGAGAAAAAGGGACAGCTATGCATTTTATTTTGTGTGTGTGCTCTTTAAGCATTAAAGAACTACTGACATTGATCTGGGCTTTTACAGAGGATTAACCAGTCTCTCTTTGGTGAAAACACTTCTCCCAGGCAAGTTTCAAACACATATTTCTTTTTTCTGTATCTAGCTTCTTTAGAAACCATTCCAATTTTGTTTCACTAAGGCTGGAAGATCAGCATTTCACTTCAGTTTATCCTTTTTTTAATATACATATCTGTAGAGAAGAACCTTTAAATACAGTGTTTCATTCTAATAATCTAGCTGCAATGTCTTAGTCCTAATAACATTGCTAAACCACACAGCAGCCATAGGTGTATGTAATTTAGAAGCAGTGGAACAAGCTCCAAAGTGAGAAATTGATACACATACTCTTCCCTTAGTGGTGTGAAAATAGCATTTTTAATGGTAAACTGGATTAATCTACTTGTTCTGGTATGGAGGGGATCAAACCAAAGCACAGCCTTTCTGACAAAATGTCTTAAATAAGCCTTTGATCTTTTTTTCTTAAGGATTTATGTTCCAACAATTTCGAAAAGCTAAGAAAGTACTCAAATTTATATGTGTGTCTGTACATAAAGTCTGCAATGGCACATATATAAAACATCTAAGTGCCAAATTTTCCAGGAATTAAGCAGAGTAAAACATCCTCCACATGGAGAGAAAACTGCTACTTTCCAGAATGTGTCTCTCTGTACAATGGGATCTGATTGTATGATCAATAACACTTGTGTTTTCATCCCTCAACAGCCAATGATTCAGCTCTACAAGTATTTCCATCACATCACTGCCTAGCTGCAATTTAGGAGTGGAATTGACTTGTTCTACTAGACATTGCACTCCATGGAAGAAGAATATGGAAAGGCAACCAGAGCCCTCAAGTTGGAACAGTGTTTGTAAAGTGACTCTAAATGGCAGGGAAGCTGGAATATTTCACTCATCTCTGGTTTTTTTCATCTTTCTTCTTGAGAAATTTCCACTAAGCAGCCCACAAGTAGTCTAATCATTACCTGAGGCTACATTCTATGTACTGGGCCTAATTAGTTAAAAATATAGCACTGAATTCTTCCCAAGCTTGCAATTAAGACACCACATTAATCTCAGTCAATAACTTCATTCTGTTTGTTTTCCACCCTGGAATAAAGTGATGGGCGAGTAGTTCTGGAGTCTAATCCTCTTTAAAACCACAGACTTTAGTTTAAGGAGGCACACTTCTCCTTGCTGTCCTGCCATATTTCACCCGTGACTTGGGGAAATCAGCTCCAGGAGAGCACTGATTAGTTTCTATGCTCTTTGGTCCTTATCAGTTATTGCTACCAGAAATTAGTAACCAATTACATGGGTAGCTAAGCATTAGCAGCTGAATAGAAACCATCAACTGTTTTGAAAGGAATTTATAAAAGCGATTTACAAACTGTGGCCACAGAACAGTGATGCAAACCCCAAGGATTCCATGTCTTGATGATGTTCAATCATTCATAACCAATGAATGAGCTGAAGCTCACCCCCCAATGGTGGATAATAGGCATAAGTTTCAGCAGGGCTGAGTTGGAAATGAGGCTTGAAATAACTGACCTCTTACTGGTTTTGTTATTTCCACAGATACAAGCAGGGACTTTTACCACATTGCAGACTCATCCCACTTTTGTGCCACTTGAGATCAGGGCTCTGTTGTTTGCTTGCTAGACCTTTTAATTAGTCATGGCTTTTGGAAAGCCCTGGTGATGAGGAAGAACTAATAGAGTGAGAAAAGAAGGGTCAGCCCCTTCACCTGCATGTGCTCTGACTCCTATCCTTCTTCATTCCCACTCTGATGCACTGATGTAAGGGGATGCTCTGCATACTTTAGAGTCATAGTACTGCTGCAGTCCCAATGGATGACAGCTATTCTGAGGAGTTTGATGAGCTTGGTGTTTAAGTGCTGCAGACCCAGGTGACAAAATACTCAATTCTGAATGCAAATCATGTACAGAAGTTAACTAGCAAGGGCACCAGCTGCAAAATTTGACCACTGGTGAGTACAGTGACTTGGACTGGTTTGACCATGCTCTTTTATTCACCCTTTATTATTTTTTTTGTGGTGAAATTAAAAATAATAAAATTCAGGCTTTGCACTGCAGTGTAGTTAAAACAGAGTTGCAGTTATTTTCTAATTATTTCCACCTCTATATTAGAGCAATGACAAACTACTGCATTTAAAAAAAAATAAATTAAAAAAAAATGAACAGGAGGACTTACAGAGTTGTCTTTTACCAGGAGAGCACAGCACTGGATTCCTGCCAACAGCATTTTATGGGGATTCCAGGCAACAGAATCAGCCCTGCAAAATTTATAAATGGAGAAAGGGAGGTGGAAATTGCACCTAAAATAAAAAATGGCCACACAGAATCCAAGAAAAATCAAATTTTCCATTTCTCCCCCTTGTCATGGCCATAGATTCAGAAATATTTCCAATTAATAGTAACATGTATTTTGGAAAATGCAGATCTAAAAGTCCAACAGACCACACAACTCCCATTTCAGTTCCTGGTGAGCACACCCATGGGCAGAACTGACTGACCTGTGGATGCCATGAAGAAGTCTGCGATGCTTCCTCGATATCAAAGCTGAACCACCCCAAGAAGCCTGTTGGAACATTTACACAACAAAGACAATATTTGAATAAAGTTATTTTTAAAATGCTTGAACTAATCATTTCAGAAGATGTATTATGAAATTTAAAACTTAGTTTAGTACACAGAGAGTTGAATTTGACTTTAATATCATCTAGTGAAACAGAGAGAAGGCAGCCTGGGGCTATGCCTAGAATAGAGGTTTGTGCCACTATGTGGGCCACAAACTATGCTGTTCCTTCTGTGTAAGCAAGGGCATGACATGAAGTGCCCTTGCATAACCAGACCCACTCCTGCTATTAAATCAGAAGCACTTCCTTTCCCCCACCATAAGGAGTAAGAGCAGAAAGCCCCATTTTGCTTTTCTTGGATACCCCTGAATTCCCTTGCCTCACCTAACCCTGGCAGCCCATTCCAGAACTGGACTTTAGTAAAGCATAGGGAGAACTACTGTAAATATGAAGCAGAATAATTTATGACTAGTGGAATTAGAAAATGCACCTTTACTTTACCTGTATGAACCACACTCCACAATTCTAATGTGTCTATTCTCCGATAAAATGTGCTACAATCCAGTCATATTTGTCTATAATTACCCTTGAAGCATTTTTAGGGGGGTCACTACAAGAAACTGATTTGAAAAGAATTAAAAAATATAACAATGACAAAATAGTTTGACTGATTCTCACAGTCAAATTATCTGCTATTGTCAGCACAGACAGATTAAATGTATTTCTTTGCTGTGTGAAGAAAAAAAATGGTTAGTAAAGCCCAACTTACTTTTACAAAGAAACATCAAGTCAAAGAAAAATAGCCATCATAAAAACAATGCTAAACAAAACTACAGAGTCTAGAAACTTACATCAACATGAAGCCAGAGACCATGCTTCTCACAGATAGCAGCAATTTTATCCAGAGGATCAAATGCTCCCAGCACTGTTGTGCCTGCTGTAGCACAGACAAGAAATGGTGCTGACCCCTGCATAGGATTCAAAACAAAAAAATCTGTCATCTGCACTGCTTGTTTCGTCCAGTATATCTGCAGAGCTAAAGTGTAAAAAGGTCTAGCAATGTAGGACAAAGATGTGACAGTCTATATTTAGTTTCCCAGAAGATACTGCATTTTAAAGTGCCACCTCTTACTTAAAAAAAAAAAAAAGCCAAAAAAAACCAAACCACATGCATCTTCCATTTCCAGTTAACACCATCTTG
This sequence comes from Ceyx melanurus, assembly GCA_024611195.1. Taxonomy (NCBI): domain Eukaryota; kingdom Metazoa; phylum Chordata; class Aves; order Coraciiformes; family Alcedinidae; genus Ceyx; species Ceyx melanurus. The sequence goes on along the minus strand of JANHGL010009283.1, from coordinate 117,386 downwards.
GGTTAGACTTCAGACTGTTTTGACAGATGCTAGTTCTGTCAGTATCAAAACATACTGGATATTTGACATCTCTCTTTATACACCGTTTTTCAGCTCTCAGAACTCTATTTGCTGCCATTCTGATGAATAAAATAAAGCTACTAGCTCAGCCAGCAGGCTACCCATGGAAGGAAAGGGTTCAGCACTCTAAAGGTTCCACTTATATTGTCTCTACAATGCCCCTGTTTTCTGCCTGAAGAGGAACCTTTAGACAGGGAACAGTGTTTCAGCAGCACTCAGATGTGCCATTACTGGGGCAGTCATCAGTGTCTGACCCCTGTGCCTGATCTACAGCAAAGTGCTGTCTAGAAAACAGAGACTGTAGATGGTAACTGAACGCTAGGAGGGAAACCTCTGGAAATCTCAGATTTAAGCTTAGACAGGTGGGATAAGGAAATGTTCTGTCAGGTTGCAGTCTTGGAATACTATAATAAACCATCTGTTTTAGTTTCAGTGGCTTTGCTCATTGCCTTCCCATCAACTAATAGCAGGGGTGCAATTAAAACAGCAGACTAGGTGATGTACCCTTGCAGGTGTATGTGCCTGTGCCTGCCCTAGGAGCAGAAACTGAAACAATGAAAAGAATCAGTGGAATCTGCACCAGCTCCATGACATTGAGGGTTATCAGCCCTAGCAATGACTGGTCTCACTGGTAAACACTGAAGAACTACCCTGCACATCTCAGCATCTGGCCCATAGCATGAGATTACTGAAGAGGCACTAAAGTTTTAAAACATACTATCTGGAATCCATGGAGTTCATTTGCAGTGAATTAAATCTTTCAGATGATGTAAGTCGCTCTTCTTATTTCACTTAATGTAGCTTTTTTAATTACTATAGCTTTTGTATTTAAAAATTTCTTTAGAAATTGCTAAAGCAGTGAGATTAACCTTGGAATGAATTTAAATTAATTGCATACATCCACAAAGAATTACCAGTCTATAATTCACTTCTTGGTCATTCGTTTCTTGTACAACCTAACACAAAAGTCAATCAAACTTACAGACCAGCCTGAAGCTCAAGTGCAAAACACTTTCAATGAGGCAAAGATCTATCTGCTGCACCTAGTTTCTGTTGGCTACATCATTCTCCCACAGCTACATCATTAGTCCTCCAGCTGACAGTAGGTAACATGACTGAATATAGGAATAAGTCTAAGATTTCTACAAATTCTAAAGATTATACCATTACATTTTTTCCCATCAAGCAGACAATTACTTTTATTCTCTACAATATAGTTGAATAAATCTGACTAAATTATCTAAAGAGACCTAAGGCTCTTGATATTCATAGTCAGTGATCATTTTGTGCTCCTATCACTAGCAAATACATGCCCTATTGTCTAGTCATTAGAATATTCACTGCAATGTCTTTCTGTAGAAGTTGTGAAGTAGCACTTTATCAAGGACAGACACACTGAAGTTCTGATGAAATGAAAACCTTCCAATATACCTGTAATTTCCATTAAAAGGCAAGTGAAATGGTGTTCTGCAGCAAAACATTTTAATATAGAATATTTGTTTTTAAAATGCAGAACACCATACTAGGGTTGTCCTTTAAAAATATTTTATTTTTATATAAAATAATATATAAAAATATATATATATATATATGTCAGAGGATTTCTTAAAATAATCATTAAATTTATTGTTACATCAACAAATTTAAATTGTTTTTGCAAGAGCAAAGAGCTCATCCTTGGGTCAGCCTGCTTCTTCTTGCTACATTCATTATAGTCTTTTTTTTTTCCCCCTGACCTTGCTTAAATAGGAAAAGTACAGGTTGTCTTCCTCAGATAATATAAAGTCCAGAAAGAGGCAAACATTAAGGCCACCATGTTTCAACTGTTACTCTGTTTTTTTTACACAAGTATCTAAAACATATCTTAGTGAAAGCTGTCAGGGCCATGCCAGTGCATGGCAGGACAGCACTGTTTGGCTTTTCTATCAGCCACAGAAGTGGATTTCTCAAGGTGGGATTCCATTGTAGTTATTGTCCACACTATGGACATTGCACAGATTCTTGGACTGAGCTCTGAATCCTACTACTCTGACACAAACTGGAAGTGAGAAATAAGCTTTAGCCAAGCTTTTAACTAACCAAGCTAAAAGAAGATGCTGAGTGCATCACATTCAGTCCTCTGAGATCTCTGAAAGAAACAATGCTGGCTGTAGTCAGTGCTGTCTTACAAAGTGTGGGCAGGTATGTTCATGTTGGCCAGATACACACATCAGTACATTCCTAAATCCTGGCCTTTTGACATTCCATTTGGCAAAGTCCCCAGGGTAAGAGAGGCACAGGATGGAATGTCTGTGCTCTTTCTACAGTATTGAAAAGGACCAAATTTTGCCTTTGTAGCTTGTGAGATAGTTAGAGACTAAGCCAGATGTTGCTGTTCTTGCTCACTGCACAGAACAGAGCAGAGAGCTGCTGTAATTTACTGGAAAAACCTACAGTTTTCATCTACCATTCAAGTAAAACAAATACTGCATCCGTTTCAAAAAGGATCAAGGGCAAAAGAAATCCTAGAAGAAATGTGCTAAATACTTCAGAGCAGTGTTGTAATCAGGACTTTAATTAGTAGTAAACACCCTCTGGAATTTTTCTCCCTCATAAGACTGGAGGACCTAGAAATAAGTCATGGCTTGTTCCACAAGTTTATGGTAAATAGTTTTGCACCTGTAAGAAAGACTGTTACATTAACTGCCCTAATTTTAAGATTTCACTCACTCTTAGTCTTCCTCCCTTTCACTCAGACACAAGCACACAGTCTGCACACACTCCTGTTCTCCTTCATGCTCTCTCTCTCCCTCTCACCTCTTTCCTGGCCCGTTGGACTTGTTTCTCCAGTTCCTCAGGTATCATCTTACCTCTAAGGGACACAGATTTAAAACTTTTTCAGTTATATTCAAGTACACTGGTTGAGTGCAGCACTACTGTGCTGTACAAGAAAAGGCCCAGAGACCACTGCCATGGCTTTTGCTTTCCTACCTGTCATCTGTTTTGATGAAGTAAACATTCTCTGTGCCAATACCCAGGAAGGAGGCTGCTTTCTTCATAGAGTAATGAGACTGCAAATAAAAGAGGAATGAAAATAAAAGTATGAACACAATTAAAACAAAAAAAAATAATTAAATTCCTCAGCGTAAAGTGACACTGAAATTAATTTAATAATAGCTAGCAGTCATGACAACAGCATATCATAACACAAAAAGCAAACCAAAAAGCTGGACAGTACCAAATGCAATGACACATGTGAGAAAAAAAATAAGGGGGGAAAAAAAGTGCACTATGTTTAAAATATGGGCTAAAAACCAAACAGCTCTAATCCATACATTTTTTTTTTCAAGTTGGTTCTGCATTAGAATGAAAAAGAGAATTATTAGTTGTTTTGAAATGTTTTAATAGAGTTTAATGTGTCAATGAATGTGAATTAGGAAGTGCATGTGAAGAAAAGTTCAAAGGCTATTGAACTCAGAAGCCTAAAAGAAAGCAATGAAAGACACTGCTACACTGGTCTGAAAGTCCAAAAGCACCACTCCCTGGAAATTAGAACACCCTTAATTAAGGTGTATCTTATGATATATCTAAAGTCTCTAACACTTTATCCTTGCAATTTTTCTAGATGTCCCAAGATTTACAAAAGCCTTTAGATCTGGTACAATTAGCACTTCCAACACTTCCATAGACATAGCTCTGCAAAAGGATCTGAAAATCATGGTCTTGTGAAAGTTGTTCACGGGGATGTGATTCATAGAAGCCATTGTGAAAGCAAGCAGACTTCAGGCAGGACTCAGCACATCTTCAAAAATTAATATGGATTTTGAAAAAGGTTCCAGTCTGGATCAGTTTGCATTTTTCAGAAAACAAAGTTACTATTTCAGCAAAGATTTTTAGCTAGATCTCATCCCAGAGACTTCTTTGAGAACAGAGAGTACAGACCACTTCACACTTTACAGTGAATAAAGGGTGTTAGTGTATGAAGCTTGTGAAGTGAGTGTGAAAGAAGAAACTCCTTCAACTGCTCCAAGGATGTTAGAAATGGGTGTTTATTCAATCAGAATGTGGTAAAATGGCTTTGGTGAGAAGGATACTCAAGCCCACCATCCACTCTGCAATTTCTTACAAGTTTTTTTTAATGTTAAACAAATACTCAAGGTGTATCTTACCACATTTCTAACATCCACCTCTGTAAGAGCCTGCTCTACTGTGGATACTGTTATTCCAGCATAAGAATATTTTCCCTCATTCCAGAACAAGAGTATGTTGATTGCTGCTTAATCCAGCTTCAAGGTTAGCCTGGGGCTTCAAGATACAGTAACTTTCTTAGCCTGAAGATATATTCAGATATCAAAGCCACTCTGAATAACCCCCAGCATGCCAAATGCCTGCCCACTCATGGCAGTGGAGTCAGGTTTGAGAGTATGCAGCATCTCCTGGGACTACACAGTTCTTCTGAGAATCAAGATAATCCAAACTTTGTATTACCACTGCTCATCTCAAAATAAAATTGGCTCATTTTCACATTATCACTGAAGAGTTAAAATAATGCATACTCCAGCAACCATGAAGATGTCTAGAACTGTTACTTTTCATACAGGATGTGAAGCCAGGTGGTTAATTAATTCCATTTTCTTCCAGAGAGTTCACACAAATGCAGTTACTGAAGAACATAATTAAGAAAAATGTACAACATTATCATGTGTGGGCATGACTACATTAATGGCATTACAGTATGTCATGCTTATTTGATGAGGTCAATCATCTCAGGAGGCTCTTTTTCTTTCTGACAAAAAGGTTTCCCCCACCATCACCCACTTTTTGCATGTCTTTAGATAAAGGCACTACCTGAATACTATCAGGTAGATTTAAGAAAGCTTATTTTTTTAACATGACACATCCACAAAGCCTTTAGAGATCATTCATTTAGATTGTTACAAGAATAATAACATGCATAGGTGGATAATTAGTCTTGCATTACATCAAATTACATCAATAATGGTAATAATGATTGTAGAGTGGCTGTGTGTTGTTCAGTAGAAGTTTGGAGATGTTTTCAACTGATCAGTGAATCACTTAAAACACAAGTTGCCTCCATCACTGATTTCTATCCACTAGGTTCAAACCAAAGGTATCAATTACCAGGAATAATCAGATTGCTCCAAATTGAGAAAGCCATAGACCTGCAAATTCAGTATACTAGTAAACAGGCAATCAACAAATCAGTTTATTAAAAAAAAAAAAAAAAAAAAAAAAAGGTATGGGAGACAGGGAGAAAGAGAAAAGAGGTTTAAGCACCTGAGAGATTATACCAAAAAGCAGAAGGAAGAGAATAACAACAGGATACCCAAACAAAACAGGCTGCAAGACACATTACTTCTCATGCCCACAAGTACTTTTGCACCTCTTGGAAACAGGTCTTCAGTAGGACAGAAAAGAGATAAAATGTATACTACTACTTAGTCTTGGAATATGCTTTCTTTGATGAAAAAGTCTTTCAGCTATTTTGATTGAAAACATAATTTGGTTTTTTTTCTCCCCAATATCTTTATGAGAAGACTTTATGCTAAATTACACCACATTATTTTAAGAAAAAAATATACAAGAGAATATTTAGCAGCTCCAGTCACAATAATGTCAGTTAATTCACTTGTTCCTAGTTCCCTTTTCCAAAAGGGGAAGAAATAGCCAGATACAAATATATTGTCTCTAGATTATATATGTAATTGGCTCGAAATATGTAATTTTATATAACATTTTTAAACATTGTAAGTTCAGATTACTCTTGCCATGCCTTTCAAGTCTTATTTGTTTGGACACATTATTAAGTCTGTGGCCATTTGTAATACAAAATGAATGCCTTTGAGCACAAGCTCAAATTGGAACAGTGAATGCAAGATGTGCTGCTGCACTATAACTAGACACAGTTTTCATTTCCTAATAACGTTTGCAAAGATAAGGTACTTTCTCCCTGTGCTCATTAAAACAGAAGATAAATCTGTATTTTCTTGATTTTCAAAAGTTTCCTAGAAACAGGATTGCATAAAGCCATTACATTATTATGAGATTGTTTTATTGCTCATTTTTGTCTGTTCTAACTTCAACAGGGGACGACATGGTGAGTTAACATTGTGTTCTCTCACTTTATTACTTTCATGATCAAGTTGCACTGGGGAGGAATTTAGTTTCATTGCATCTAAAAATCTGCTCATATCAGCATGCACATTTCAACTGTTCACACATCCTCTTCTATCTTCAGCTACCTCAAGTTTAGCAGATTCCTACCTTTCAGATCAATGCATATTCTTGGGTCAGAATAAAGTTCAGATGGGACTCAAATAGCAAAAAAAATGATAAAAAGGTGGGATGACACGTAACTACAACTGCATTCAGCTTCTACAGAGCCACAAATCATGCCTCAGGAAAGCAGGACATAATTTCTCTACAACTGCTGCTGTCACAAGAGGAATCCCTCTGCAATGGTCCAGCAAGAGAACTATGGAATAGTAGCATAAATAAAATTCATTGTGTATCACCATAATTTTAAGTAGCTAAGTATTTTACTCAGGAACAAGGAGGTTTTTTATTTTTGATGGCCAACCAAAACATATGAGTGGGCCATGTATTAAACATACATCCACCTTCCAGTACCTGAAGGGAGCTGATAAAAAGCCTGGAGAGAGCCTGCTTAAAAAGGCCTGTAGTGAAAGGACAAGGGGCAATGGTTTGAAATGAGAAAGGAGTGGTTTTAGAAAACACTAGAGAGAACAGTATCTAACTAATAAATGTGGCAATTTTACTATGATCATTAAGTACTAAAGATGACATGGTTTTGTGAATTAAGCAAAATATTAGAGATCAAGAGCATTGCCTTATAAATATTTTACCAGTTTATTTTTCCTCATAGTTGTTTTACCAATTTATTTTTCCTCACAGTTTTAAAGTTTTGGTCTTGTGAAGCAAAGGCAAAATTAGTCTGGGGGTCAAATATAATTTGTCATAAAATTAAATGCTCTTTGGTTTAGAGCAGGAGAGGATATATTTTAGTCAAATCTTGCAATGAAATGGTGTTACTTCATGAAGAAAATTCAACATGCTTCACTTCAGAAGTATTAACAGAACATGTTTCAACTGCCTTTTTTCCTCAACTATTTTTAAGATGCAACATGATGGATTAAGTATGAGCTGGCATGTCATTTTCATACACACATTTTTCAGAAAGAAAAAAAATGTATTTTGCCCGTGGAAAAAAAAATAAATCCCTTTATTTACAACATTTGGATTCAGTTCCAAAATATATATGCTGTCTTGGACAACTTCTGTAATGCCTTCATCCCTTGGGCCTATTCAAAATTAGCCTCTCTTCTATTTACACTGCAAAGTGTTTGGAGCATAAATATGAGAGCTAAAATTATTCTAGTAACTATATACTTCCTAGTTCAACAAAGTTCTCACTTCCACTGGGGCCTTTATATAGTGGAGTCAGAATTAATAACAACTCTGTACTAATAAAATGATAAACTCTTAAAATTGAAGGGACAGGTAAGAGGAAAAATAGTCTCAAAAAATAACTTCAGAATAAATGTACGACTGTAACTCAATTTCTCTCAGGCAGTTTGAACAGGTATTATTCAAAAACTCCAAAAATAATTCTTTAAAGAACTTTCTCAAGATCCAGCAGGTTTTTTTTTCCCAAAAAGCTTTATGGTGAGTTTGGTTCTGTGCCACAACTAATCTGCATTTAGACACAGGGCAGAGTGGGAGCTGCAGAGAGCCATCTCACAGGTCCACAAGTGCTTAGCTTAGTACAAATTAAACCTGCAGGAAAAAAACCCCAAACTTTGACATCCAAAATCTCCCTATGGCTCCTGCTAGACTTCAAGCTGTGGGAAATCATGCTGCAAAGCTCCACAACACACCATGTGCATTCTGTTTCAGGGTTGCCCCACATACAACCTACTCTTTTATCAGCAACTTCCAAGAGCAGGAACATCTGTTTCTGTTTTCTGAAGCCAAGGAAGCTTTTGCAGGGAAATTTATCATCAGACTTCTCCCCTTGCTCCACTATTCCACATCATAATGCTGATGACAAATTTAGGTACCAGTTCTCAGTAAAATATGCAAATATTACACTTTTGCAGTCATTGAAAAATAAAGTTCAAAAAGATATTTTTTTTATTGTTTTTACCTCTTCTGAAGTGAACAGGACCAGTCTTGGCAAACCTGAAAGCCCTTTTTCCTTTATATCAGGACAAAATTTGTATCTTGCTAAGTTCATGGCATACATATTAGAAACTGAACCACCTGCAGAAAGAGACATACAAATAATTTATTACCCACAGTCCTAGCACCTGTCCTGTGCCTGAGCACTTCACCAGTTATTAGGGAAAAAAACAACAACATATATTTAACCTATAGTTGCATATTATAGTTTATTTCTTCCTCCAAAAGCTATAGAGATAAAATGAGCTTTGGACTCTGCATGGAAACAGAGTGCTGAATGCTGTTTGGGGATATTTCCTGGAGAATAAGAACTGTGCCCAGTCCCCCGTGACAGACAATACCCTACAACAGCTCTTTCCAGTTTACACTGAAGCTGTGCCAGCTCAGCTGCTCCCACTGAGCTCAGCTGGGGCTTCACCATACAAAGCCTAGGAGATCTCTTGGGCAACCAGGCCTCAGAGTATTACAGGGAGGAAAAAAAAAAGCCATTTGAAAACAAAACAAAAAAAACCCCAACGAAACAAAACACACAGTTAGTGGGAACTGGAAGATCTGCAAAGTAAGATCTGGATGGGGTTTATTCATTTAGAAGATCAAAACTAAATGAATAATAAAAATGCTTACATAAAACTAGCACAAAAAGTACAATTTGTTTGTTTTAGCAATAGGTTTTAATTAAGCAATTCTGCCATAAATGCAAGGATTCTACCGAAAATACTTATAAAATATGGTGCAAAAAATATTCATACCATTTATATATTTTTTTAACGTAGAGGATTTTAGGATTTTTATTTTTCTACTACTCACATGTAGGCTAGAATTTATGACTTTCTTTTGGTTTTAGGGGACAAGTTTAAATCAATTTACCCTTTTCTCACCCCTAAATTAAAGAAAAATGTTCACATCTAGCCTAATAATTTGTTATTTGAATTATGTCTTGTTATATAATAATGGTGTTCCATTATTTCAATCCAGTGGGCTGGAACACTGCTTTACAGAACATTTGACAAATTTGGCTGATCAAGAAGCTTAAGCTTTGTTTGGTTGGCTTGATCACAGTATTTTAAACAACCAAAACTCAAAGGCCTTAAGCTCATGACACTTCCACTAGAATGAACTCTGGCTTCCACAGTTGGCAGACTGGATACACAGATCAGTGCCCTGTGGCACCAATGGTTAGTGTCTGACAGGTAAGTCACCTCCCTGACTATAAACAAGTTTATTTCAGTTCAGTGAGGCTGGAAGATCAGGAAGGGCTAGTTAATTTCCACATCATTTATTAAATGTGGAATTGTTTTCATACATGTGCTGATCAGATTCACAGAATCATCACAAGAGACACAAAATAAACCTGGATGAAATAGTTGTGCATGTTCATCATCAGACTTTTGCATGCAAAAATATTCTACATTAACACAACATTCATGGAATTACTGGTATTAGTTGGTTTATAAGGACTCATCTTGAAATCTGCACTGCTCCCACCTGGATTAAATATACCATCACCTTCTTCCCAACCTATGAACTCAATCATTTTCTTGATGACTGCTTCTTCAACCAACAGAAACACAGGGGATACTTCATATGTATATCTAAAGAAAGATAAAATCATCAGAATTGACAGTAAGACTACAGAACACATGCCACAGAATGTTGCTAAAACTAGATAAAGGTTTCTTGCACCATTCTCTATCAGAACCTGACCACCATCAGTAGTAAAACAACAAAAACCACTATTGACCCAGTAAAACAACTGCTTAGTTCCTGAAGGCATCACATTGATACTTCCACTCTCAAACTTTTGCTTATATTATAGGTCACATACTTAAATTTCAGCTAAAATTATCTGTTGCAAGCAACAATTACTTTCTTTTTAGGCTTTACATTTACTAGCAAAGAGTAGACAGGTAACCATCTGCATTCAACTCTGCACAGAATGCTTCAAAGGAAGTGAACAACTAAGTCTGGTTAATTCATCTTTATGCAATAGAAAAGCATAAAATAGGTATGAAAGCATTGAAAAATAAAATTAAAAAATAAAATAAAATATATATATCTCCCTATATATCCCTCCTCTCAAACCCCACCTCACAAACTAGATTAGTTGATCTGGTGAGCTATTCAGCCAATCTGAACTGATTTCTTCCCAATATTCCTGCACAGTTCCTGCCTCCTCTTAACAATGAAAAAAAATTGTGGGGGTTAGGGGAAGATATTCTTCCAAAAAGTATGGTAATTAATCATCACAACTAGGACAAAGAACTGAAAGAACTATACTTACACACTTGGGTTCAGTGCTTCTGTAATGAAACGAGCCACTAATGAATAATAATCTATCCCAGCATACAACTGATTGAAAAATCTTGGATGACCTGAAAATACAGATGAAAAGAAAGTAATGACAGGATATACATGAAAAGAGAATCTATCACAGGCTCTCTCAGTTGAACGTTGATTACTGCAAGCCACAAATCACTCCATCATTCTCTCAGTATTTTCTGGATTTACTGTTCTTTTCTTATGTTAGATTATCCTTTGAAAGTAAATCTAATAAGCACTTTCAGGTCCCAAACAAGGTTTGAGAGATGTAAGTCATGCACACAATGAATGTGGATTGTTCACAAGATTTACAAACTAAAAAAAATAAAAGAAAAGGGATTGACAATTGAGTATACACAGTGGCTTTTAACAGTGGTCATGAGAGGCCACCATGGATGCTCAGCCAAATTTTGCTAAGCAGCATAATAAGGGAACCTGCTGATCCAGGGCAGCTGTGCCAGTGCTCCCACTGGAATCTCAGTACTGAGAGAGGCAGTGTCACAGCCTGGGAAAACTTGCTGCAGACTTCAAATGGCAAGTTAAAATAAATTGTTTACCTGTCTTGAAACAGAGATATAATTAATTATGACTGTAAAAAACAAGTCAGTTCATCAGTGGGACCACAACCCAAATTTTAGTCCACAGAGTAGTACTTTAATGTGCAAAAGCAGGTAAACTGTATGGCTTCACTTATACCTGGGGCTTCAGTAAATATTTATACTTAAAGACTTTGCACAGCATATTTTTGTATACAACATGCCTCCTAAAGTGACATACTGTAACAAATGAAATTCTAAAGGCAATTTGCAGAAGATAAACAAAACCCCTCCCAGTAACTCAGTAATTATATCTGCGTAATATTAGTGTAGATTAGTATTGTTACTTTCCTATGATTTTCAAAGGGTCGCATTCACTCTCAAAATCATTTTACAGTTTTCCTTTGTATCAGCAGTGACTGTAGCAGGGGATGTGCCCTGGAACTAACTAGATCAAATGTCCTTTTCAGTTTTCAAAACACAGCCTAATCTATGCCACGTCTGAAATCCTGAGCTACTGATCCACGGCACTATTTCCTGAACAGATGTTGTTCATCCTGTCTCCCCAGGACTGAATTATACTACACATGCTGCAGACAGGTTAGCCAGAGAGAGATAATCCTGCAGAGACATGGTATATTGTCTCTGAAACACTGCAGGCTCTTTTCTCAGAGTGTCTGGAATAGGAATTATGACCTATCAGTAAATTAACACCCTGGAAGGCTGTAACTCAAAAAGAACAATGGTAAAGTCAGGGTAATCATCACTGAGGGCAATGACAGCAACTCCACTCCTCACCAGACACATTAAAACAAAACCACACAAAAAAAGACCTTCTCCTATCTGTTTTGCATAGACTGTTATATCATACCTGTCTAGAGGACTTTCACAAGACTTAAAAATGACAGAATCTGCCATTAATGTCAATTGCATCAGTTTTTGTTTAGTTTGCCATGATTACAGTGACCAGCACTTAGTCAAACAACAGAAACACAGCCCAATGTTTCATCCTTGCACAGGCAGGCAGAAAACAAACACACACTCCCAGTTTCCTGAAAGGTGGCAGAACTTTGTAAACATTATCCTGTCTTCCTAAATTAGCATACAGTAACCACTACAAATCCCATTCCTACTGGTTTTGACGCTGTATTTTATAACATCTTGGCAGAGCTGTAACAGTTTCTGATGAGATTCTCCAGTGTCCCTCATTTCCAGGTCAAGAATCTGCTTCAGTGTTTCAGGGGCTTGCCATTCACAAACCTAGTGATGGGGGGGGTCAGGGGAAGAAGAGCATAGGAGAGGAAGACAAAAGGTTAGCCAAGAAGAGATTATAGATGTACAAAGTAAGCACCACATTCAGCACTGGTTGCACAAAACTTCCCATTGCAGAGCAGCATGCTACCAGAAAATATGGTAAACTGGTCTCATGGGATCTGGGGTTTATTGCCTTGCAGGCATTGCTTGACCATCAAAATGAGAATGGGGTAGTGCTGGAAGACAGAAAAACAGTTTGTAATCACAGTTCTGCCAAAGGGTGGGGGCAACCAGTGCATGCCCAAAGGCAAGCATGATTCATTTGCAGTTGCTCTTCCCATACAGCCTCTTAAGCAAGGGGTCTGGGAAACCCACAGCAATCTCAATGTTGGCCTTTCACAGTGGTGCCACATCCACTGTTCCTCCTCTCCAATACTGGTTTATGTCCCTGAGGAGCAAACAAATAACTCCCCTCACCCTAAACAAGAAAAACACTACACACATTTGTCATCTCAAAGTGAACATTGTACTCAGAGATGAAAAAACTCATTATTTTCTAGTAAACATGTATGCTAACTATGTCATTGAAAGGTTTTATAATATGATCTTTGTTAATTTGTAAGGCTGTCATTTTATTTCACAGCCAGGCACAAACTAGATGCAATTCTGAGGCTACTTAGAGTACAGTGAAATGCATCTTAGAAAAAAACACTTTTTATTATATCAGTTACAAATTCTCAACTACAGCCTATGGCTTTACCTTTCCTGTTACATCATCAGCTTTCTGGATGATTTCTTCCATTACAATCTTACAGGCCTCTTCCACAAACTTCTCTCCTGCCTTTGAGTCCATTATTGGACCATTTAGGATGACCCCATCCACCAAAACAGCGTTCCTCTTCTGGAGCATCTCCTGCTTGCAAATACCAGCTGTAAGATAAATATCACACTGTTAGAGCAAGGTCTGGACGACTAAATCATTCACTAACAAATCTATATATACATGTTCACTTTCATTGCTGAAGATTTAGTCAAGGAAAAAACTCATATGGAGTTTCCACATGTACAAAAATCCTACATTTTGGTGGAAGAATCTTCACAGACAAAAAAACCCCATGTTATTTCAAACCTAAATTGTTATTACAGAGGTAATAACAGTCTATTGCTGTCTGTAGTATACAGAAGCATGCAAAACACTTTCCAAACACAAAGGAAAATACAGTTCTGGCCTAGAACAGGATACAGCTAGATAAACAAATAAAGTGCAAGATAAAATTTTCTTAGCTGAAAATATTTCCCTCCACATGTCATCCCTCCTGCTTTTTTTTTTTTTGACACAATAATTTTAATCTTTTTCCCACATCTTTATGCTGCTCCTTCCCACCAGCCAGTCCTAGTGCTTTGAGTCTGCTGCATGTTTTGAATAGTGTTTCACTGACCCACACTCCATGAAGATAAAACCTTGTGATATTGCTGTCAATGAGATTCCTGCATTTCTCTCCTTTCTGGCATTAACGTATTGAGTGCTGTCAGTCACTAATTACAGTAGTTTGCTGTGCAGATTATCTTGTTTATTCACTTCAACAATGAGCTTTCTTCTCACTCACCTTTATCCAGGAGATGTGCTCTTCAGATGCTCTCCACAAACACATTGCTACTTCCTCCTTTACATTACTTCTGCAAGCACATCCAAGATGCTTATAAGACAGTGGCCAATAGTGACAGTCACATATCCATTTCATGTATTGATTTCATATGGCAAGATCAGAACACTGTTTTACTCAACATGAGGATGAAGATAAAAGTGAGATAGTTGGAGATATCAAGGGGAACAGACATTTGAAGCAGTATAGAACTGAAAGAAATGGTAACTACAACATCCAAATGGGTTACAGACAGCATTTATCCACTGGTGTCACCTCAGAATAGCTAAGAACTATGAAGCCAGGCAACACTGCCTTAAAGGGTCATCTTCATTCACAGTGAGCATGGTGGAAGGGTAAAAATGGATGTAGAAGAAAGCTCTGTGCCCAAAACAACTTTAATCTTCTGCTTTACTTTTTGCTCCAGTTATGAAATACAGAAGAAATGTAGATTGGTTTGTTTTTTTTTTTTACAGGTCTAAACACCTGAATTTCCAGAAGACTGCCAGACACTGCAGTCTGACACATTCATCTTGCTTATCATAATTACAGTTCCTCATGCACAGGAGGATACAGAACAACAATGCTGCTTACAAAGGTGCATGACTTCAAGGTCTATTCATTGAAAGAAACCCTGTCAACCCCATGAGCTTTTATTTACTGATGACTCAGAGAACCTATTCAGTTCACTTTCACTTAATCAGTAGAGATGTGACAGGCTAAAATTCTAACATGAGATGGAACCTCAGGCTTCTCAAAACAGTGATGACAAAAATGAGACCCCAATCGTCTGCATCTCTGTAATTACTTCTACTTTTAATCCAAAGGGGTAATACACTAAATTTTACTGAACAGAGTAGACTTTGCCACATTGCTATAGGAGAAGCATAAATATTCTTGTGGGATAGATGTAGAATGAGCAGGTAAACAATATCACTTCTTCAGCAGTCAAAGAAGGAAAAATCAGAGATATTAAAACCATTAATTCTCTTCATGCTGCACAGCACAGCAGAGGCACTGTGCAGAAACTGTGGCTTTGAAAAAGTCTTAGAGTTTCCTCTCTGAAAACACAAGCTTTTAGAAGACTTAAAACACCAGGTTATTAATTAATAAGAAATTAGAAGACTTCACATCTTTGGGCAGAGGGAAAAAGGACCATATTTGTATTGAGATTTAGCTGTTTGATGCATAAATAGCTGTCAAGTACTAACCAAAGTTTAACATACATAATAAAACCCCCTCAGCCTCAACATCACCTGGAGATGCTCCCATCTCCAAGCTTGTCAATGTTTTTTTTTTTTTCTATGGAAAAGAGGATAGGATCTAAGAAACCTATATGGGAGATTACTTTCTTCTACAGAATACAGATGTCAATACTTCCTTTGGTTACAAGAATCATGGGTGGTGGAAGAAGAGAACACAACTCTTTTTTTTTTTTTTTGCTCTGCTCCATCTCTTAGGCCCCTGCTAGAAGCAGAGCTGTGCAAAACCTTTTTGTTGGTAACTCCTTCAGCCTTTAGCAGAGATGTGATACTAGCACTTTCATGACTTTACAATGATCTTTTCAAGGGACTCTGTGAAAAGCAAAAGCAGAACTTTACATTCTTTTTTTTTTTTTCTACCAGGTCTTCAGGGTACTAGGTGGTAGGTCTAAGAACAGCTCCCTGTTTGAAGTGGATTTCTTCAACTCTATTGAGATCTGTTCACCTCTACAAACAGTTTCAAAGTCTCCACAGGACACTTTGTGGAACCTGAAGACATCTGGAAAATGAGTGATAGTCTCCCTCTCGTCCCCATACACCTGTGTTGGGCCTCAGGTAGACTAAGAAGGAGAAAGGCAAAGCAGAGGGGTCAGAAGGAAGAAAGGAAGAAGTTTTCATTTCAACATCAATCTTCTGTGCAAGGCTCCAGCTGCAAGGACAAGCTGAGACAATGGATGATGTTTAGCCTGAAGAAGAAAAGACACCAGTGACACCTTACTGTGGCCTTCCAGTATCTGAAGGGGGCTCACAAGAAAGCTGAGGAGGGACTTTTTACAAGGGCTCAGGGATAGGATGAGGGGTAATGGATTGAAACTGGAAGAATGTAGATTCAGAATAGAAATTAGAAAAAAAGTTCTTCATTCTAAGAGTGAATGAGATACTGAAACAGGTTGTCCAGGGAAGATGTGGATTCTCCATCACTCGGTGTATTCAAGACCAGGTTGGATAGGCCTTTGAGCACCAGATGATCTTTAAGATCCCTTACAACCCCAAACATTTTATGACTCTATGATATATGTATTTAATGAGATACACCCTGCAATTATTAGGCCAGTTTCTCATTTTTTTTAATTACTTACCATTTCAATCAAAACTTGCTGACCTAAATTCTGCCCTGGTATGCCACAAAGCTATGACTGGAAATTAACAGGAACAACTATTTCACAATCAGCAGTTAAATAAAGCCCCAAAAATATGCATTTTCTGAGGCAAAGGTCTGCAGTTTTTGCAAACCACTGTTGAATATATATATGTGTGTGTGTGTGTGTGTATATATATATATATATATTCACATATACACTATTCCCACCCTTCATGAGTTCACTGCAAATCCTGTGATACTTAATATTGCAAACTCTACTGGAAAACAAATGTTTCCTCTTGGCTGCAGCAAAAACATTGAAGAAAACGAAGTAGATCATAAAAGCCTGAATTTCCATGACATATTTTCCTTCTATCACATTTTTTAGAAAGATCTTTTGACCAATATATTATGTTCTAGATGGATGAACCTCCAGAAAAATTCAGACTTCATGTTTTATGTCACAGTACCAAAAGTAAATAGCAAGTTTAACACCTTCTCAGAGCTCAGCATCCAAGCTAAGAAACACACACACTATCTTTAGGAGCTGATAACTTCTGCTGTCTCCTAAAAAAATTAAAATTAAAAAATACAAAATGTACTTCAAATGCTCAAACCATTATTTCCCAAGAATTTGGAGACATATCTGTCTCAAACACACCTGCTGCACTAAGGGAACCTGTTTCACATGGAGCCCATTTTGTAGAAACAGCAACTCAACACATACACCTTGTTTGTTTTCAGACACAAAATGGTCTAGAGATGTGGCTGCAATAAACACACACTTTTCTGTATAAGAATACAAAAAGAGACTCAAAAGCAGACTTACAGAAAGTATATCAAACACAATTTCAGCCAAATGGCTCCAGGCTTGAACCAGAACTAAAACTTTACCAAATGGAAGTGCTTTAAATCAGAGATTAAGGATTATTGACTCTTCAGGATATCCTTCAGCAAAAGAGAAGACTCGATCCTGCTCCAATTGAAGGCAGTTAGGCATTGAGCCACTGGCTTCAGCAGCAGCAGAATCAAGCCCATAATTCATATATTTCATCCTGAATGAAACATTCTATTACAGAAGCCTAAGGATTTCCAGCCAGCATTTCATTTTTATGTTCAACATTATTTTTTCTAGCAGAAAACATAAATTAATGGAGCTGAAATAATGTTCAGAAAAATAAACATTTTTAAGATGTTTCTGTGTCTTTATGGAAGCATTACACAGTGTTTTAAAGGCTGCATCTGTGTTTCTAGAAGCATATAGAAACTTTCACTGCTAAATTCTTGCACTACAAAACAAAACTGGAGCCTTGTTGTAGTCAGCACATTCTGACAACATTTGGGAGAGCAGAATAAAATCCCCAGAAAGATTTACTGCTCACAAGGAGAAGGCAGAAACAGAAGGGGGTGGCTGTGAAAGAGTAGCTTGTGCTACACTTGGCCAGAGCCAAATCCTGTTCAGTTTATTAGCACCCCTGACTATTCAAGTGAATGCAAAAGGCTGGCTTTGACCAAAAGCTGATTTCTGCTTTGTGACAAGTACAAAAATATTTGCCAGCACTATTCAGAACCAAATTTTAAACTTCTCATTCTGTATGATCATCATTCCTCTTTCAGAGGACCTCAGCATTTTCTTTTTGAAGTTCACTTTTTTTTTTCAACAGAACAAGTGCACTTCAGTGTCAAGATTCCACACCATCATGTTTAATCTATTACTGTGCTGTCATATTGGGTATGAAAATATTAAAGCACACACCTGTCCCATTCTATGCAGCTATTTGAGTCCCCTGACAAACAATCTTTGAAAGACACTTTGTTTTCTTTAATCACCACTTTCTAGATGTCTATGATTGAAGTAAAGCCAGTCCATTTTTAAAGCAAAATACGTTGTTTCTTAGTAAACTGATTTCCCAGCCCTGTTCTTAAATAAAGCAAATGCAAGTTTCTTAGAACATTTTATAAATGGCCTTTTTATGAAAAAAATAACAAACAAAAAAGGTAGGCACAAGTATGGTAGGGCTCATGCAATGGTCTCTACATGTTCCTATCTTTGAGGTCTCTGGACAGGAAACAAGGGAGATGCCTCCCTTTAGAGGGTCTGCAACAGCTCCACTTGGCACCCCACCCAGGAGTCCCCCAGCTGTGAAAATGCAACTTGACCTTTATAGAGCAGGCCCAGAGGAAAATAAAAGCATTTGTGTCCAAGCTCAAAGGCCCCTCAGTAGACTCTTTGAACATGCTGCTAGCACTGAGCTGAAACAGCACAACAAACAGGTCCTTTCTCCAGCCCACATTGGATTCCCCATTCTGAAAGGGAAGGTTGGAAGAAGAAAGAGAAATCTGGAGAGAAGATGCCACAGTGAACATCTGTCAGGGAACACAAGGTCTGTGCTAGGAGAGATTTCTGCTTTCAGAGAGATTTCCAGAGTCCTGAGGTGACACCTTTAGTAGTTTAATGCTCATGAAATGTTGTGTTCATTCACTCTGTGCCAAGTGTTACAGATACACACTGCAGATGAAGCAGGAAAAATAAATAAAAGAAGCAGAAAAAAAGTTAAGAAACAAAGAATTTTTATGCAGCCAAACCTCAGGAACTAACGTTGGTATTTCATAACAACTTTTGAATGCCCTAACCAAGTAACTGCAGGGAAGATTCACACTGTAACATTTCCAATTAGGAAGAAAGGCTTTGGAGAATTGGAATTCATCTTGATGTGAAACTGAGAAACTGCAGATGCCAACTATGAAATGGAAATCCCAACTCCCTGACTCCAATGAGACTGTCTCAGCTCACACGTTCCAATTTTTAACATCTGCCAACAGTGTAGGAAGCATTTAATGAATGTTCCTTTTTTTCTGTAGGGAAAATTAATATATGTGCAACACCCAAACCAATCACAGGTGCTGTGCACGGCATACCAAAGTTAACAATTTCAGGAGGTTTAGTTACAGAACAGAAATTATGAAGATATGTGTGACCCACATAGAAAATAAAGAATACCTGAGATTCTCTGCTTCCCAATGGAAAGAAAAATAAAGTTAAAATAATGTTTTGGGTTTTTTTTTTTCGCAAAATGGAAGTCCTGCAACTTGATTTTTAAGAGTCCACAATAATCTGAAAATTCATTCAAGATCTATGTTTTTAAGTCATTATATGAAAACAATTAACTCCAGTCTTTAAAAAAGTAATCTAAGAAAGTAGCAATTTACTCAAACTGAGTTTTCTGGGGTTAAATGCAAGTTAAAAAATGTAAAAATAGATTAAAATAGAAATTTCATTTTAGGAAGTTTTCCCTCTACGTTCAAGTTAAGAGTGAAAAAAACATTTTTTTTTTCTCCTCATTATTTCTTAACATTATGAACACCCCCATATTTTCAGTTTCCTACAAAGGATTGATTTCCAATTACTGCTCACTAATTTATGTCTACAACATTGCTCTGAGATAGGCCCTTATTTACTAACACAGAGAAGACAGTACATAGTAAATCAGGATGTAACTTTCCAGCCTACTAGGTCTTTTGAACTTAGCTCCTACATAGACATTCATCATTTAATAAGTATGCAACAAAACTTCCCAATGCATTAAAAAGTGAAAATCCTTGGTTGTATGAGTGGCAGCTTAAGATACCTTAATCAACAAAGAAATATTATTTATTGAACTTCTCTCTAAAAGTTAATTAACTTCCACTAAAATTCTTATTCATTTTAAAGCACAATGAATGCACTCTCACATAACTGCTTTATTTGATCCAACTTCATTTCTTGCAAACCTCTGTTTCCCTTCTTCTGATGAAGTGATAGAGCAAAGATCCTAGTATTTCTTCCTTATCAGAAAAGATTTTAAGAGACAGGAGAGATCCTGTCTCAGCTCTGACCAAAATACTAACCCAAGTGTCACATTACCAGAGCCTTAAGGTCACCCTAACTTCCAGTATGTTTTACTGTGCTTCACATTACACCTGTTTGAGATGGCAACACAGCAACATCTTACATGAAATAAAGTTTGCTGACTCATCTCCCCAGTCTGAGGGCAGACACAAACCACGTAATGCCCCAAACATACCATAATACCCACTGGGCAGCCAGCAATTCCGAAGTTAAAAAGCAGCATATTGCATAAGTGCTGGCTGTTTCCTTGCTGTTGTGGTTTCCAGCTCCCATTCTGTTTGTTGGATTTGATGATCTAGTCATTTGCTTGAGACTCTGCTTAATAGACTCAGCTTTTATGCCCCACAAGGGAGCATCTCACTCTTTTTTTTTTCTTTTTTTTTTAATTTCCTTTTCTCTCCAGGCTTTCTCTATGCCAAAAGCGCCTTGGAAAGCTACCCTGATGCCAAGTGACTGAAGGATATATGCAGTCAAGATCCATTTCTGCAGCTAGGAGTAAGAATCTACAACTTGTCTCTCTTATTAATGGGATCTCACTATCTTCTGCATTAGTGGAAGCATAGCTTAAGAAAATCCTCTTATTCATCCTTGCGTAGTCATTAAGGCTGCCCTTGTGGCTATTGGTGACAACATCTGAGAGAAATTAGGCTCAATTAGCAACAAGAAAGATGAACCTCACAAGAGTTCACTTTCAGATACATTAAAGGTGTTTATATCTAAAAAAACAAACGCTGAAAAAACCCAAACACACAAACCAAGAAACAATATCACCACCCAAAAGTGGTGAACACCCCTGTGTTCACCACAGCAGCCACTGCAAGGTTGACTCTGTACACATACAAGTCTGTGCTTCATGTCCACTTTGACAGCTGTTCCAGCTGTGCAAAGCAGCACAAGGATATCAGCTACAACAGACAGGTGCCTTCAGTCTTTGTCTCCTAGATGCTTTGCCATATAACTTTAATAGCTAAAAGCAATAACATCAGTACTGTAAGAAGAACCACACACGAGCCCAGAGAATCGATCCCGTTTTAACTGTGGATTCAGACTTGCTAGGAAAATAAAATAAATGAATTTCAGGGAGCAGCAAAGCACCCCTTACCAACTCAAGAACCAGAGGCCCATTTCTCTAACAGTTTAAGACAACTGGAGCAAAATCTTTCCCCAGATCCAAAATCATGTGAATTCATGAATAAGGCAACAATCAACACCTGCACAAAAAGCTACAATGCAGCCCAACTTCCCCATTCCACTTAAATGAACTTCTTTCACCAGACAGAACCTGGCAGAAAATACAGCAAATTACCAAAGGTAAAGGCAAGAGAGGATAGGGAGAGTAAAGAATTCCTCATGAGAGATAAAGTATGCAGAAGGTACAGATGCCATTCATGAATAAGGCAGAGGGGCTGGAAAACCTGAAGCAACAAAGATGAAGATGATATTATCTCTAAACATATTCTGTCTTACCAGCACAAGCCATTGGCAATTACAATGGTCATTCCAATCAAGCAAAAGGGAGACATCATTCTTAGAATATTAACTTTCTGGAGTTTTCTTTCAAATATAGTATTTTGTTTAGAGATTTTCTGCCAATGGAGTGTTAATGACTGGGATCACCCATGAAGGCAAGACACCAAACTTCTGGGACACAACCTAGAAGACTTTCTCAACCTGAGGATACAAACGTTTTAGTGTCTCATCCATACTTAGGGTAAAACTAAAGCATCCTAGGGGCCAAAACCTTTTGACTGTTTTCATAAGACTTTCCCAATTTGAGATAAGTGAAGACTATCTTAACAATAACATTTATCCTGTGGGAGAGAGGACAGTCATCTGCAAACACTTCCACTATCTTCTAACTTAGCAACCAGTTTCCATTCTCAAGACCAAGGAATTCCTCATTTCTTCACCTTGCAGATAATGGCACCCCTAAAGCACAGGCAAGCCACAATTTAGTCTCTGTAATTTCTAAACTCATCCAGAAGTCTCATTATTGTATGAGCCACAGGTCTCCCACAGGCTCAACTTCCATAAACACATAGCCTACTTTTATTTTTAATTACACAATGACACAAGGCCTTCCTGTTAATGCAGGTAAAACATAAACTTGATACTACTTTTATAAAGCAAGATTAACTTCTCCCTTCCCCAGACCTTTTGCTTGAAAGCAAGTCATTCTATTGCCAATGCCTGTTTTGATTCTGATGCCTGAAAAAGAAAGATAAAGGTCCCACACTTTAAAAGAACATTCATTTCACCAACAATACTGCGCTGCAATGGTTTTATAATAATTGTTGCAAACTCCATAGCTTATTAAGCCGTTCTGGCCACATTAGTGCTACACTTTAACAAAACGAGGTTATTGACAGCTATTCAGCAGGCAGCATTTTTGCTCCTCTCCACACGTTACCGGGGGAATTTCTCCGGCGAAGGCAGCCCTACCCCTCCCGCGCCTGGGGTGCAAAGCGACCCTGCCTCCCTCCTCTGCTCCGGGGCTCCCCTCCTCTCTGGGGCCGCTGGTAGCCACGGCAGGGAGGCTGCGGGAGCCCCAGCAAGCCGGCTACCGGCAGAG
Source organism: Ceyx melanurus (assembly GCA_024611195.1). NCBI lineage: Eukaryota > Metazoa > Chordata > Aves > Coraciiformes > Alcedinidae > Ceyx > Ceyx melanurus. The sequence goes on along the minus strand of JANHGL010009283.1, from coordinate 94,568 downwards.
TGAGGGGTTAAAACTCCGAAAGGGGCAGAGCCGGGGCACTGCCCGCCACCCCCGAGCCCCTCCGCCCGGCCGAGAGGCGCCGCCCCGGCGGCCGCAGCCCGGGGCGCTGAGGGCGGGAGCGGGGTCGGGCAGAGCCCGCTGAAGCGGGGAGAGAGGAGGTAGAAATTTAGCATTTACCCTCCATCTCGCCTTCGCAGTAGGAACCGAGTGCGGACCGTGTCCGCTCCCTCGCCGAGCCCGCAGCCTTCACCCTGCACACCCGCCGCTGCCCGCAGGCCGCCTATTAATACCCCGGGGGCCGCGGGCTCGCCGCCAGCCGCCTCCTCCGGCGGGGGGGCGGGTGTCGGGGCCCGGCCCCGGCCGGGTGCACCGGAGAGAGGAGCCGCCCGCAGGGTTTCCCTGCCCCGCCGCCTCCAAGTGCGAGGGGACCTGCTGCGTGTTAAATAAGAAGGCAGTTTGTAATGCCCGGGGAGTTGCGCTTATTCCCGAGTCTCGTTGCTGCCGCTGCTTGTGACGGGGTTTGTTTTGGTGCCTAAAAAAGCCTGACCTGCTGCCTTGAAACCCTTCTCTGCTTCCTCGCAGCCCGGCCTGGCAGCGCTGGCCCATAAGTGTTGTTCTAACGCCTCGGAGGAGCTGCGGCTGACTTCCTTAATCCAGTTTATTCCAGGACACCAACTCCATTCAGTGTGACATAGCCCTTCTTAATTCTCATCCCTTTATTTCCTTATTATGGCTACCTCTTTACAACAACAACACACAAACCCCAAACACAAACAAACAAAATAAAACCAAAAAAACCCAAACGAAAATATACAACCATTTCCCCCCTTCCCCCAAAAAACAACCTCAAGACCAAACAAAAACAAAAGTAATCTTTTTCACAAAAGGCATTAGTGCTGAAAGCATCCAAAAAATAACTACCAAAGCTCCCTAAAGTTCACATCTTCCATTAAAATTCAGGCCTGAGTAAAGTTTGCCAAAGATTTTTGGAAGCCAGTGAAATATTTAGGTGTGATTTAAACATGTATTCCCACACAGTATCCTAATTCTCCATGTTTGTGAGGAAACAATTTTTTTATTATATATTATATTGTTTGTAGCAACAGGACAAGGGATAATGGCTTTCAGCTAGGAAAGGGTAGGTTTAGGTGAGATATTAGGAAAATGTTATTTAATCTGAGGGTGACAGATCACTGGAATGGGATGCCCAGAGAGGTGATGGAGGCCCTATCTCTGGCGACATTCAAGGCCAGGCTTCATGAGGCTCTGAGCAGCCTGACCTAGTTAGAGATGTCCCTGCTTATTGCAGGGAGGTTGGACTAGATGAGCTTTGGAGGTCCTTTCCAACCCAGTACATTCTATGATTCTAGGTCAGACAAAATACATATACTATAACTAAATCCCCGTAACAAGCTTGGAGGATTTTAGGTCCTGTGCGCTGAAAGGAAGACAACGCTTACTGGAAAAGATTTAGCAGTTGTACTCACCAACTCATCATAAATGCTCACTTTGACTCTGGTGACAGGAAGGATTAATCTGCATCAGAGGAGTATAAAGTAAGGGAGCTAGTTTAATCTCTGGGTATATCACTGATGAGACTGATCTTGTATAGTCTGTTCCTGCCCGTGTTTTGAAAAAGAAAAAAAAAAACAACCCAAACCAAAAATGCACAACCTTGAAAAGATGGAGAGGGGGGAATTTAAGAGCTGAAAATGTGATTTGAGAATTGAAGAAAAATGCTGCTAAGCGAGATGAGTTCAATCTGTTTATCATATCAAAAAGATTGACTTGATTAGAGCATGTAAGTACCTCTATGGAGAAAAAAATACTGAATTCTGAAGGGCTCTTTAATCTAATGGAGAATGGCATAACAAGAAGCTGTGGTAGAAACTGAAGTCAGACAAATTCAAATGAAGCACACTATTTTTCTTCTTAAGGTGACAATACATCATGGGAACAAGCTAACAAAGGCACTAAGAAATCTTTAATGGCTTTATGGCCTTCAACCAGGACAAGATATAAGACAAGATCTGGAAGATAGGATTTAGCCAAATGGAGGTTACTGCTGTCAGTGCTTGTACATGCATGAAATTTAATGGCATAAGATACAGAGGAGATCAGACTGTATGGAAGAATGGTCCTTTTTTACCTTACTTCATTATTTCTTGTTATACTGAGTAAATATAATGCTACTGGTGAGCATCTGCACAAGATTATATTCTTTGTCAACTGTGCAATCAGTCTCTCTGAAAAACATGACTACCCCAAGTGTGTAGGATTTTGAATTACCACAGTACATGAGAGATTCTTGGCAAGCAGAGTATGAAATATCAAAAGACAGTCAACATTAGTCACCTATTTTCATTTGTCAGCACACTAAGCTGACAAGATTTCAATTCATCTGGGTCACAAAGGAGCTCAGAAGAGCTTAAGGAGAAGCTGAAGGAAAAGGCAGAAGCATGAATCCATTAAAAACACTGGCCATCAGAATTAGGTAACAAGATAATTAAGTTGTAAGCTTTGAGACGTTGGCACACAAACCAAACAACTAATTCTATATGCAATATTACACTAGTAAATATACATCAGTTTTAAATATTTATGGTTTTCTTGCCCAACTTGTGCATAAATGAATCGAGTTACCTCACCTGAAGCTGTGATCCCCCATAATGAGCTGTGGTATGCAGTGAAGACTAAAAGGTTTGACACTGACAAGTAATATCTACCTCTCTGAAAGCAGCGAGGACCACAAAACTGAATTGCATTGCACATAAACTATTGAGAATTGTATTTAAACATTAATGAACTAACATTCTTCTTGAATTGTTGTATTTGCCGGGATGTTTGGATCTTCTCTTTCTGCTTGCAAAGCTTATATGGCAATGTTCACCTCAGCAGCCTTTCTGTTCTCATCACCTGTCCCCCTCCCTGAAGTTTGTTACATGAAGATACCACCTCTTCAATAAGTAAGGAACTTTCTCTGAACTATGCAGAAAACCAGTGGCATAAACAAATTATTAGAACAGAGCAGCAGAATAACAGTGTGTTTCTTACTGAAAGAAGAAAGAATACAGTTGGAGAGAGAGTTCATTTTGGAGTTAGCATGTAAACATCATTTTTTAAATTTCACTACTCCAAAATTCAAAACAAGGGTACTTTCTGAAAAAGAAAACAATTCTATCCTAAGGAGACTCAAAGATTTTGAACAATTTTAGTATGCAAACCCTAATACCCTGTGAATTATTCTGACTTCTAAAAATTATCTTGAAAAATGCCAGGCCCTTTATATGGTTTTAAAGATGGATGTTTTCAAAATTGCCATGCACTAACCTGAAAGGTGCATAAAGCAGGGTCTCGGGTCTTTCTCTGTCTTCTCCCCAGGAGAAGCTGTGGGCTCCATTTTTAGAATTACAAAGAATTCCCAACTCCAAAAGGAGTAAACAAAAGCTGCAGGATCGCTGCACTTGTGAAAATCAGATCCTGGGTCATTAATAATTGAAGTGTCATGGTTACCTCTATTGGTATCAACATCACCTATGGAACTCAAACATTAGTAGTCTGGTGCAGGTAACTGAGACAGGGAAGAAAAAGCATTAAGAGGTTGAAGGGCATTCATTATGGTTTTAATGCCTAATGGAATAATGTTGTTGTGCTGCTGGAGGCCAGCCAAAGGTGAAGACTGATCATTCTACACAGTAAAGGGAAGAAGTAGTTAGGCTCTCAAGTCACAGCATCTAATGCTTTCAGAGTAACAATATTACAGTAGCTGGCTGGCAAAACACACTGTTCAGAAGGCTCAAAATAACAACAATTCTGTAGGTGAGACTCAGACCCTAAAGACATCAGCAAAGGTAACAAAGCCAGCACAAGGAATACTGAATTTAAGCAGAAAAATATATTCTGCATATTGGAGGTGATCAGATGTCATTCCCTTGAGATACAGATAGGCCACAGCTTCTTTTGGACAGGATATCATCAGGTGTCTCTAAAGTCACACGTGCAATGGGGATTCTAAGGGAAAGAATGTACAGGGAGACTCCACATGCAGCAAAAGTCTCTACATCCTTAGGAGGCAGAGCAAGGACCTGTCAAATACCAAAACTCACTTCTGGCTCTGCTGGCAGTGCCAGCAGCAGGATGAGCAGGAGACAAGACAGACTCAGAGGCACTGAAAGGACATCTCATCACTCTACTGCAGTCCTGGGCTTGGTGTTCAGCTCAGACCTGTGGCAACCTCATGTTGTTACCTTTATCCACACTTGCTGCTCAAACATAAACTCACTCCAATTGCTGGCCAGTCTTTAATAGTTTCACAGACTCAGTTTAGATACCCGTGTTGTGTACTTAAATCTATTAAATCACATGGATAGTTTTGTGAATAAAAAAAAGTAGGATAATCCAAATAAGGCCATCTATAACCCTTGAAATGGCAACCTTTCAAGACTAATTTTTGTTGATTCAAGTCAGTAATGATAATTACATCTTATTCTCATGTTTAATAAAAGAAGCCTTGTAATGTATATTATTAAAGTGTAGACTACCTAAGGTGCCTGATCTCAAAATTGTTCTACTGTTTTCGGACTGATATGACCTGTACATTCTCCTTTTATCAATGTTGGCAAACCAGGTCATGTCATATCCCTTCTTTAATGTTGATTTTGATGGGAGGCAAAAGAATTTAAAACCTCATAGGAGGTTTGGGAATCACCATAGTATTTCACCCATTATATTTAATCAAATATTTTCCTAGGGAAGATTGTGCTCTAGGAAAGATCCTCATGATAAAATAATGCTTAATAAGCCTCATTACTCTGGTTTGTGAAGTCACTTGCTCCTTCTGTAAAACAGAAGGATTAATCACTACTTAGAGCAGGGCTTCTATTTGCTGTTTGAATCAGGCAATCAAAATAGGGAGAAGCAGCAATAAGGAAACCATGATCATAAATTGTAACAAATAAATAAGGATATTTCAAATCTCAGACTAATTTTCGCTCAAGATCTCACTGATTACAAAGAAAGACTATACAAGCTACACTTTTATTGTTTATAACATTACCAAAATCTTTTGATATTTAATGTACATTTTCCTGTTTTATTGTATTCAACACAGAGAAGCCTAGGGCAAAATGGCTAATAAAAGCAAGGTGTTTTCATCCTTATTATGTGTCTGTACTTGATGTTTTTCAATAACCAAAAAGATACTCGAAGTGTACATAGCTTTTCTTGGGGATTAATTTGTTTGTTTTTTAAATGCAAGAATCTTAACTGAAACGCCTGATAGTGCTCTACTGCTGTCATTGCAGCTAGTGGGGGCATTTATGAGCAATATTTAAACTAACAAACTTGCTATTGATATTGCTAAAGAAGAAGCAAAATTAACACAAAGCTCAAGGCAAAGCTTCAGCCTCTTCCTCAAGGCTGGGTGTTTGGCACGTGGCCCACACAGAGCTCCACACTGCTGCAGCCAGAGTGCAGTAACTGATGATCATGTGTTCTGGCAGAACAGATCAAAGATCAGTCCTTGGTTTATCTTGGAAGTTAGGAGATAAAATCTGTATATGAACATCACGAAAGTTGAAGGTACATTTAGTACAATGACAGGGTTTCACTTATCAGTTAGCTGCATCAATTGGACTCTCACACAATGGTGCTTTTCCTAAATCTTTTACAGATACTTCTGAATCAAGCTTCACTAGCTATTTCAGAGACAATACCTCTGAAGAGCACAACGGTAGAGGTGATAAGGCAGAGAAAGGGCAAACTGTCTACTTTCACATTTTGTAGTGTCAGGAGCCTTAAGAAAACCCTATACACCTGTTTTTTCCACATAAAGTAGCTTGTGTGTTTGTTGCCCATCTAAAAAATAAACCCAAACCTCTTGTGATTTTTCAAAAGAATAAAAATTTTGAGCAGGGTAGGTATATGCCATCCTGAAATATCTTTGTGGCAAAAGCTGTAACTGTCATGTTAGCAAGCCATAAAATAAAAGGAAGGAATATTGTTTCTAGAATCAGGATTTATGTCTTCTGTAACTTTTCCTGTTGCAAAACAAGAGTCATAGACCACATAACATTCAGAAGGATGTAAAGCAGCAGGAAATCTCAGAACCATACTGAGCAATGTTATTTAGCAAAAAAAGGAGCCTGTGGGTTCTGTAGATGAAAAGACTCCAACACTTACTTGCATACAAATGTACACTGAGTATCATGAATCTGCATATGGGGACAAAAAAAGGTTTCTCTGAGCCATCTTCTTATCTCATGTGATCCTGTACAATTTCACTACAATGAACTCTATTTCTTGTATTTGTGTGAAGACCTGTTATGGCTAAAGAAGTCTGAGGTAAAATGAAATTGCTCTATTCAGGGACTGTAATAATTGCTGTCATAGCTGGGATACAGAGACTAGGCACAGACAAGAAGCAAATGGGTGTCACCATCCCACACCCAGAACAAAGGATTGTTTTCATGGTAACATGTTTAAAATAATGTAGATACTGCATGTAGGTTAGAAAGCCAGTTTCATTTTGGTGGTTTACTACTTCTCTGTCTTCCAGGAGAGACAAAGCAGCAATAGGGAGCAGACTAACTTCTTCAGGACAGTATCAGCTATATGAAACCAGAAGGCACTTCTGGACTATATAAACTCTCTCATGCCAGCATAGGCTGAAATTAAGTATTTCAATGGCCCTTCATCTGTCTGTACACAGTTGGTTAAAAAGCACAGCTATGACAAACATTGTGTTAACTGAAAGCAGTTTTACTGTCTAGGTCCCCATACAGAAAGTAAAGCACCCAGTTACTTCCAATGGACACCCATTCAACTGCAATTCCTGTCTCCTGATGCATCTGGGTTTTGCACAGCTTTCACAACACTGAACTATCTCATCAGCTACAAATAAGCAACATATGTCACAAGCTGACCTTTAAAATTCAAGCTTAAGACCAAGAAAGAGAGATGATTTGAAGTTGGGTACATTGCACAAACAATATTGTGCACATCAGTAATTCTGCCTTTTTTTTTCTTTTTCCATTACTTCTCCAACAACTCTTCTATAGTGAGGAAAGAGGTTAGTTTGTGACAAAGCATCTTTGCTGAGATCAAAGGAGATAAACAAGAAATATAAGCACCTCTCAGGACAAGAATTATGCTAAGCAGCTCACTCCTCTTAGCATCCTCAGCTCTTACATAACTTTAAAAGTCCCTTTTGTTTGATCAAAAGAAACCAACTTACAAACACACAATATAGTGTAGAGAAAGGTCACATCAATGCCAACATGTTGCTGAAAGCTACTACACTCCTGAGAGAGCAAGGATCTGAATTCCCATCTCCGCATCCAGCATAGTGTCCTTCACATGGACTACATTTCACATTTTGAGGTTGAGAATAACCCAGGGATTTCAAATTGTCACACAGCAAAAAGAAGTGGCAGTTCCAGCCCCTAACTAGGAGAAAAGCCTATCCTTCTTACTTAAACACTGTAACCTGTTTCTGCTTCTTAAGAACCTGGGTGACCACTTCATCCAAAGGAGACATCCATGAAAAGCATCAGCTGTTTCTGCTGATAGAGGTGAGGCAAAGCTAGGACAGATCTACCCAAGGAAGGCACTGATAAGAGGTACTTAAAGAGTATAGCACAATTTTTATTCTGGATATAGTACAATCTTTATTCTGGAGTAGTTTCGATGCAGACACCTACTGACCTTTTACAACATGAACAGTATCTTAATAAAAAAAACCCAGTGTTTCCAGTCTAGAAATGTCAGTGTCTAAACAAATACGAAAAGTTTGAAGAGGGTCTTTTGACTGTTTTCAGACACATTTTCACCTTGGCAAAGGCATTCAACATTAAATAGTTGAACTGGAGTTTGTGCGCTGCTATTTCTTTCTCCATCAAACATTTTGAGAGCACTATTAGATATCAGGGTTATGTGAACTCTTGAAAACAGCATTTTATACAGTATTTTGAGACATTTTAGGAAGAAAATCAGAGAAAAACTTAGCTGCAAAACAAAAGTTGCAGCAGCTCAAGGGAAATGGTTTGTGATCCTGGATCTCTCAGCTATGTAGACTTTTTCATGAGGTGTGTGGCTATCAGGCTGCCCAGATAGGGAAAAGGATTCATTCTTTCCAAGAATACTTTTTTATTTAATGATTCAGAACTTATTTTCTCCTGAGACACCCTCTGTTCAAACTTTTAAGGCATTCTTTGCCAAGCCATCCTTTCTCTTGAGGTCTCTTTGGATTTCACAGGTAAAGAAACGCAGACAGTGGTTGCTCACTCAACCAGCTGTATTCAAAACAGCAGAGATGACAGCACTGCATAGTCTTGTGTATTTGACAACACAGAAGAATAGAAAGACTTACTTTACAGGCATCTTAGGAAGAATGGAGCCAAACGTGTCACAAAATACAAGAACTGCCAGCACTGCCATGGAAAGAAATAAAATTTACTTCCCCCTAGTTTTATATAACATGCCAATAGTGTTTACCAAATAAACTGAACTATAAGGAAAATCTGACAAGAGTATACACTTAAAAAGTAAATACATAGAGATTAAAGTTGTATATAAATGTGTATATATATACAGACATTGTAAGATGTATATACGTACTGTTAAAAAATAAAGAGAAAACACATCACTTTCTCATAATTTTTTTAGTACATAAAGCAATACAGAGTGGTATATAAAATATTTAGGGATGAAGATGTCATTAAATTATATACTTCAGAACTGACTATGGTCAATTAAAACCATTTACATTCCCTCCTGATTCACAACTATCTTCAATATTTAATGTCAGCAGCAAAACAAAATGAAAAGATGTAATTTTACATCACCTGTGTTGTATCCTGCACATAAGCAACCCTCTAGGCACAGTTTTAGTGTCAGGGTAGCAGTTCAGGCACAGAAAAACTAACACAACCACTGATTCTCTTACAACAGGTATTTTAAAGTACTAAATAATAGCTCAGATCAGTGTATTGCCTTTTAAAATGGGGCTACTTATACTGATATATGTCATTCCTTTTAATCATGTATCTATTTTGTCTCTCTTCAAATATCAACACCTATAGTTTAGAACTTTTCAATGAAATTTCAATAATATAATCCCCTAACATAAATCAATCCACTGTAGCAAAAATTGGGTATCTCAGATTACTTCCAAATTTTCAAGGTGATCATTTAAGGCCATTTGCTTTTCATTACAGGACTTGGCCATCAAAAGACAACACTTCTACTATTTTTGACCCTTATGTGTAAATCTATTAACATACTAGTTAATCCTAGTTCCTTGTTACAGTAGTGGCCATAAAGGCTTTTTCTCCATTCTGGATGCTTTGGTTTCTTTTTAGACATCAAACAAATTCCTGAATATTCTTAGTACTAGAATAAAGGTAATAATCATACTATTAGTTTTCAAGCAGAAACCTCTGTTGATAGCTATCAGGATTTTTTGCTTCACAGTTCCAGGCTTGAGTATCTTTTACACTTTACTGCTCCCATTTTCTCAGGGGTTAGTTTTAAGAACTAGAGTAGAAAGGGAACTTCAAGTATCCCAAAGAGTATCCATGTTTTCTTTTTCCTTTCCAAAGAAAATTAAATTTTGTTGGAAGAAATACAGAAGTGTCTGACCCAGGACAGAATCATTAGAAAAAATCTCATCTTTTCAATTTTGTTACTCTGAGGCTTTTTCATTATTCGAATTCTCACAACAATAAAAGTCAGACACTAATTAGTTTTATAAGAAGGCAAGCTATCAAAAATTGAGAGAGCTAATTATTATTTCTCCCTTACCAGTCCAAAAAAAAAATCAATTCAATAAAAAGGTTACAGCAAAATGGTAAATAACAGGCTTGCATTCAGGGAGTTTCCAGAATCTAGTCACCACTAAAAGGAATATGGAATTATTGGTATGTTAAGGCATTGTAAACCCAGTCTTTTCCACCAGTTGGGAACTAAATATGAACATTTCAAAGGTTTGAAACTCAAGAGTTGAGCTCCTCTGTTTGGAAACTGTCTGGTGATTTATGTGCTGAAATGCCAGTTTCTGCCCAAGGACAACATAAATACTAATGGAATTTTTCACAACACCCTCTTTGCTGTGTCCTGCTCTAGAATGATTTGTACAACCAAGATCTCTCTAATGGCAGGTGAATGGTCAACATAAGATGGGTGTAAGAGTAGGACCTCCTTAACTTGTTTAGGGGACAAATTCCTCTTATACTTTAGAGTCTGAACACACTTGTAATGCCCCAATCTCTTCTGTTCTTTTCCCGTGGTGTGATTTTATGGTTCTGCCTTTTGTATTGTGGACTTTTATGTTATTACAAGTTTGGGAACGGTGTTTTGTGGCTCCTGGAATATGAACAGAATAGCATTTCTGTTGACTTATCTGCACTAAATATTTATCACAGGGCTGTCTGCTACGGAAAAGGACTGTTTCAGCCAGGGGGCCCTTACAATTTATATATTAGCCAGCTTAATGTGTGCTCCAAATCTGCCCTGACCAGTCAGTGAACAGAAAACTAGACAGTGACCAAAGCCATCAACACAAGCTCAATATTGCTGTTGAAATAAACAGTAAAGGCTGCTGCTTCTTCAATCATCTCCTTTCTCACCCCATGGAATCAAACTTTGCACATTCACAATATGCCCTCCTGCCTGTCTGCCTGGTATATTAATACAGGTTTTCCACATACCTCTTGCTCTAGCTGATTATAATCATTTCTCTGAAGATTTTAGTCCTTTCCCTCCAAACTTTTTTTCACCTCAAGCAACTGACTATTGTTGTGCCACAGGCACAATTCCAGAGCCAATAGTAAAGAGCAGTGCTGAGGACAAATAGCATAATCAATGTGTTACCTAGATCCTGCCCTGAACTAATTTAGGAATTACAAGGAGAAACACTATCCCCATGTAAGTCAAGAAAATAAATTACTATTAGCTGTAACAAAGTGGGCCATGGTGACTAAATTTCCAAGTAAAGCACAGAAAGCTCCTTCTATGGCTACCACCAGAGCACCTAGAGTTAATTAGCAAGGTATATGGAGGAAAACATGAAGACAAAAGGAGATCTGAACTTATACAGGTGCTCATGCACACTCTCCCTCTATTTTCCTTCTTCAATCCATCAATGTTCCTGACCCACTTTCTAAATCCCTGTTGTTGCAGATGTTGCTGATGCAAAGCCTGTTTCAGGTTATAGGGAAGATCCATTCATCAGAAAAATAATGTAGTGCAGCAATGCCTTCTTCTGTCAGGAGCAGATGGAATTATTGCTTACTTAGTCACCCCAAGGCATTCATAATTGGGAGGCAGGAGATATGTGTGCCAAGATAGGCTGTAGACACATTTTATGCCAAAAGCAGGTTGGGAATGTCTTTGTAAGTACAGCAAATGGTTTTATTTATACCTTAATGAAGGCAATTTTCTTGGATTTCATTTTCGTGGTCTGCATAGAAGCATTTGATCTGGTGCAACAAAGATTCAAGTAACATACACTTATGATGGTGCAGTACCAAATCCTGATACTTCTGTCTGCAACAAATTCATAATTACATGATAAAGAATAAAAACCCTCCACAAATGCTCACTTTTCTGAGTATTCAGATAGGAATCTGAGGATTTAACATCACAATAGTGTAATATTGCTTTAAATAAAAGCATGATTAAAATAATTCAGAATGTTAGTCAATTTAAGCATGAAGTGTGTTAGCTGAAACCCTGCTCAGCAAGTTTAGAATAAAATCACATTATCTCCTGATGTACCTGACAGTTTGCAATACCAAAGATCACGGGTTTCCACCAGCAGACTGTGAATGGGAATGGCAAAGGCACAGGTACACATTTCTTTCTGCCAGGTTTCCCAGAGCAATCAATAGTAACTGCTGGCAGAGGGAGGCTCCCTATCTTGGTTTCACTGGACAGAACCAAAGGCTAGACATGGTCTGTAGGCCATTAGAAGTTTCAAGTCAGTCAGGACAGCTGACCTGAGCTGGCACAGGTATATCCCATCCCAGAAAATATTAACCTCATTATAAAGGGAGATCTTTTCTGAGGAAAGGGGCTCCTCCTCATACTACTCCTCTTCCTTCTCCATATTTTGTTTACCACTCTGCTCATGAAGATTGTCTTCCCATTTATTATGGCTGCCATATATTCA
>JANHGL010009283.1:0-82299 GCA_024611195.1 Ceyx melanurus | reverse complement strand
TCTTCCTTCTCCATATTTTGTTTACCACTCTGCTCATGAAGATTGTCTTCCCATTTATTATGGCTGCCATATATTCACGGGGCTGAGCATAGCTTTGTATACTTTGTATTGGCAGCAGTTTGGCTGTTTCATTAAATCAATTTTCATTTCACAGGTGTCCTCTTTCAAATCCCCCTCTCTGTTGCAGAGGGATCATCAGGTGATAGAGCAATTGAGCTCTAGTGCTCTATCATGTGCTATAGTTTAGTCCTGAGTATGGGAGCAGCAGAGACAGTAGCAAACAGCAAAAAGACTGTAAAAAATGATCAGTGTAGCTCCAAATGAAGCAGCATTGTGGGCAAGGGTGCCTCTCTCTACTCCTTCAGCTTTACTGCTTGCTGCATCCAGCTCTGGTTCACCACAAGGACTGTGCTCTGCAGTTCCCAAGGGGGCACCCACCTGACATCTTTTTAGGGGCAGACTGAATAGACCAATTTGTCAGTCTCTGAATGAGCTTGTCAGGAGCCTTCCCCTTGTCAGAAAGAATTATTACTGATTGCTTGCTACTTATTACTATTTATGACATATTACCAAACTGTACAGGCTCTGTATATGGATGCAGAATAGAGGGAAACCTTTGGTTTCTGGCTGAGGATGTCTGTGTCACAGCCAAACCCCTCTGCAGGACTATCCCCATGCATTTGACAACACTTGGGACATTCCTGCGAAGAACTTAGCTGGGAATTAAAAGTGTTATAAAAGTCTTCAAAATGGCACATTGTAGACCACTGACTTCCAACCTTTTTAGTTGAGGCTTCCCATCAGTGAAAGCTGATCATAATCAGTGGCTCTTGAGCAGTATTGCTGATGGAGGGCTCTGCAGAGCAGGGAGCTAGCATGCCTGCACCACCTGCATGTATGAGTACAGACCAGCAGTACCATGGAGATCGTGTGTCAAATTTCATCACATATACAGAAACAGTCTCCATGACCTCAAGTGCCTCTATACAGCATTCAGAGTAGTCTCTCTGCAAAGATCAAGCTGCAGGATTGGGGCTGAAGAAAATCACAAACAGAGCTGTACCATAATAACTTTTTTCCTCATATCTCTTCCTGGATAAATAAACTTACCTCCAGAAGGTCAAATATTGCTTTTAAAAGTACAACCGTATTTTAAAAGATATTATCAACTCCACTTTTTATCAGAAAACATTTTAAATGGAATTTTAAAAAATCCCAAACAACCAAAAAAAACCCCCGTGACCTGGAATTCCTAAGTGCCTTTATATTTTAACCTAAGTAAGTGGACGATCATTACTCTTTTAAAAGCAGAAAAATAAAGGTAAGTCACAACACAAAGGAAGAGAACACTGATATATTTTGACACTTATGACTTTCAGATTACAGATCTATGAAAAAAGTACTGTCCTGTCAAGATACAAAAAAACGAACTGGGTGAAAATTATCTAGGGAATGCTAATTAGGCCTGTGTTTCTCTGTCCATCCCTAAAATGCCATGTGTTGAACTTGTGCTTCTTTTCTCTGCAAATAGAAGTGAAAGAGTGAAATTTGTGATATCTGTTGCTGTGCTGCACTGATCATTAAAGAAATAAATGAGCTTACAGGAGATATATTTGTTAGCTCATCTTACAGCTGAGCTGGATAACATACATTTTTAGGAATGAAAAGGAAGGTTCATACGAAGCACAAGAACATGGCTACATGATCAGAATTGTACAGGACAGTGTACCTCAAGGCAAAAGCCTGAGAGAACTTGTCTTAGAGCAGCAACGTGCAAAATGCAGTTTCCATGGAATAATCTATTTTAGTTACTTGGGATCCAAACTAGGGCAACACATCTAAGACAAAGACACCACATGGTCATTGTAACCTATTGAGCATTAGTTTTTATCTAGCATTGGAAACTCAGCCACTGCCCCATCACAATATTTCCAGGACTCTGTGACAGAATCCTGTCTTAATGTCAAATTAACACAATATTTGCCACATGGAAAGCCCTCTACATGGCTTTGTATTGAATCAATTGGTAGGTAGATAAAGAAGCTGACTTTGGAAATGGTTTAGATTCACAGGACACTTTCAGGTGCAACAGAAGAAGAGCTCTAATCTTGCTCTGAGTTCAGTGAGTTTCCTCATTGAGCCTGAAGGAATTTTAATAATTTAAACTTGGTCAAGAAGACTTATTTTTAGAAAGTCCTCTGAAAAAAAAGAATAGGTGTATATTTAGGTGTGATTGAACTAGAACTTTATCCAACAATTAAGCTCATACTGGTTAGGGAATCCATAACACTTAGAGATCAGAGATTAGATTGCATTCATATTAGTTCACAGTTTAGATTACCAAAAGTTTTTTTTTTGAGAGGAAGGAAATGAAAATTAATATGTATTTTGAATAATTACTGATATCATGTGAACTTTCCACAATTTTAATCTTTCAACTCCAGGAATCTGTGCCCTTCTGCAATGGATATAAATATTTTGTGGTTCTTTTTAACAGTAAGACAATATACAACTTTTTTGTTTGATTCCACTTCAGGAAATGTTCTCCATATTGATATTTTCGTAATGTTACAACTGAACCAGGGTTTTGCAAGTTATCTTCAGGAAATTACATGCCAGTCAGCCTCACCTACATCCCTGAAAAGGTGATGGAACAGCTCATTCTGAAGGTCATCTCTAAGCATGTGGATGAAAAGAAGGTTATCAGGAGTAGTCAGAATGAATTCACAAAGTCTAATAGCTTCTGTGATGGCTTGGCTGTCAGGGTAGATGAGGTAGATGTAAAGATGTTTACCTCAACTTCAAGTTCCTGACACTGTCTCCCATGACATCCTAAGTTTAGGAAGTGTGGGTATAGACAGTGAGGTGGATTGAGAACTGGCTGAACAACAGAGCTCAGATTGTGATCAGTGGCACAGAGTCCAGTTACAGAGCTGTAGCTAGAAGTGTTCCCCAGGGGTCAGCACTGGGTCCAGTCTTGTTCAACATCTTAATCAGTGACCTGGATGAAGGGATGGAGCCTAACCTCAGCAAGTTTGCTGATGATACAAAACTGAGAGGAGTGGCTGACCCACCAGAAGAACATACCACTGCAAAGGTTAAAGGAAGCTGTCAGAGGGCCAAGTTTACTGCCCTCTGCCAAGAGAATCCAAAAGAGCAAATTCCAAGTCCCAGAAATATCAGACAAGAATCCCTAAATAGGGATACCAATAATTTAGAGCCCATAGGGACATAGTACCCATTGGGTATGTGCACACAGATCAATAGGCTGAGACTGTAAATGTCAAAATCAAATTCCCAGAAACCAGTGTTTAGGGTATTAGTGCTCAGACATAATGGCAAAGAGACAAAATCATGAAACAAAGAACTTGGATTTTATTTCTGGCAGCTAACTGGAGGAATTCAGGGTCTCAGCACGATTGTTTTGGGACCTGAAAATAAAAATCTTTTTTTTAAGTTTGTATGTAAAACAGGTGTGTACAAGATCAGTTTGAAGGAAGTAAAAACTATATTCTCTATGGCACAGATAATCAACAGGGATCTTCACAGAGCACACTGGTAATATTCTCAAATTCTCAGATTTATATAGCCAAAGTAAATGTTTTCCATGCATTGTGCATTCAGACTTCTTAGCATAGCAAACATTTCATATTACAGTCACTCCTGGCTATGAAGGAAAGTATTCACATAGCCTTTCCTGAAGAAAATTGGGTTGTTTTGGTTTGGTTTCATTGCAGACTTTGCAAGCTGCTTCTTTCCCAATATTAAAGTCCCAGTGCCTTCAGTGAATGATAGAGAAGGTGATCTAGTAAGACTATGACAGGGAGGGATGTTGGAAAAAGACCTCTGCTGAAGTTCTGGAAGTCTCTTTCAAATACTGGATCTAACTGAGAGGGCATATCTGAGCTTCATGGCAGCACCATTGCCTTGCTTCTTTCCAAACCTGTGCTTCAAGCGTAACTACTGTCAGATTACAGATCCCATTGTTCATTAACATCCTCCACCATCATGTTCCACAAAGCAGGAGGAAGGGCAGGGTGTTATACAGTGGATGGCTAAGTCAAAGGACAGGCAAGTGAGGAAGAAGAGCTGTGACTCCATGGCAGACACCTCTTGAGCAACCATGAGATTTGACAGGTCTATGATTTCCCTAATCTAAAATAAAAAGAATACATTAATATCCTAATAACATCCTAAAAATAATCCTAATAGCAACCCACAATAGTTGAAAGGTCAAAAGTTTGCTACTAGCTAAGGCAATTCAGTGTTAATTAATGATATCCAACTGCCTTAAACACTGTTCTTTGGGGTCTGTTGAATATGTCTCAGGTGTTCACTGGGCCTCCCCATCCTATCTTGCAGAGAAGGAAGTTGTGATCATCATCACAGAATCAAACACCAACATAATGAGGCAGTCTGAGCTGCCTAAACTTGATTATACCTCTCATGTATTTTCAGTTATGAACACTGTGGGGGCTACTTAGTTTCTCAGACCACTTGTCAAGCAGGAGCCACTCACAATGAAGCATACAAAGAGGGGAAAACAGGACAAGAGGCTTCTTTGATGGAAAACATCTGATCGGATTTCTCCAGTATCAAAAGCATTATACCAACAGATCTTTCCGTATTCATCCCATCAATAATTTACAATAAAATTAGCATATACTTAAAATCTACACACAGGTGGACTAGAAAACTTCCACGAAGCATTATACAATCAAGAGGGCAAGTGGATATGAGATGCAACAGGGAAGAAGAGCAGGAGCTGCAGTCAGTACAGACAGAAGGGTTTAATAACTGACTCACACTGACATTGACTGAAGCTTCAGCTGGCAGCAGAGAGCAGCATGAAGCCACCATTGAATGAAACTTGCTTTCCAATGTTCAGCTCAGAATGGAGATAGCTGACAGGACTGAAATGGGCTCTGTCACACTTGAGGGACCAACTTTATTCTCTCACTGATGCTATAAATACTCCCTTGGTTTAACTGGTTTCCAGCAATAAGTGCACAGACATGTCAGGAGAGAGATACTGCCTTTTTTAGCAGGATATCAAAATTGCAGTCTCAATGACTCACTTTTAGGGGGGCATGTAAGTAGCAATCCAGATTGGCAAATGATGTTTTTAAATGGCCTCCTTTGAAGCCCCATGCTCACAGGTAGCACACCTTGACAAGTAGAAGAGAATGATGGTATTTACCAATGTGCCAAAATTCATGGTTGCCTAGAAATATGTGTGATAACATTTTTGCTGTATGGTTTATTGATAGAAAGTGAAAAATATTACCAAGTGCTCAGCTAGCCTTGTACACTGTGAAATGGACTGTGCTTTGTTCTGTTTTCTTATGCATAGTAGGCTAACAGCTCCCCAGGCAAAGCAGAGAGATGTTCAGTGCTGCATGTGACATTCTCACCTACCCAGTACATTTGAACATGCATTGTACTGAGCCTGCTACAACTATCCAAAATTACAGTATAGGTCATGTAGTCTTCTGTAGTGACAAATGCAAAAATAACACCGTTCTAAGAACTGTATGAAGAAAAATAAGTCAAATGTGAAACTTTCTGGCCCACAATGAAACAGATTCCAGTACCCAAAGCAGTGTGTACAAGCTGGAGCTGTCTGAGGGAGTGATACTGGATTTTTCAACAACTTCACTGCTCATCAAAACTGGCATATGAAAGCATCCCATAAAAAGCATATTAATGCAATCCAACATATTTTCAAGCACTGCACTTCCACAATCTGGAGTCCCTACTAACCAAGTCTTGCAGGTGAAAAAGAATCCAGGTGGTCTATCAAGATGTCTAGTTATTCCTGCTTTTTGAAGCACATCTAACAAAACTACTGCTCCCCTTTTAGTACCACAATCTAGTGGAATTCACAAATGAAGTGTCAGAAAACACACTCAAAGCCATCTTCTGCCTGATGGGATTCAACTCAAAATACTGCTCTTATCACAAGTGTTTGGCAGTTTTATGGTGCAGGAGTCTTTACCATCTTGCTGAGTCTGCTTCACTTTGCATTGAAAATTAAAAGCTCATTGGATGAAGGAAAGTAACCTGACTCTGTCACCTAGTGGTCAGGATTCTGCCCACAGAGTTTGCAGTCAGTGGCAGTGACTACAAATTTGGCAATGAAAAGTTTCAATAAACATTGAAATCAACATGGGTAAAGGGATACTGTCCCAGGACAGTCCATGGGGGAATCACTGGCTACAGAGCATATACCCCGAATCTTTCATTATTTTACAAAAGACAGAATGAGTGGGGTATAAAAGAAATATCACCCCTTATCTTCAGATCAATGCAGCTTCATCTAGAAAGATGGGTTAAATCCCATCTGAGAAGAACTATGTGCCCCAATGTCTCTGAGTGCTGATCCTAGACTTTGAGCTGTTGTGATGCTGCATCATTCTTTGAACAAAAAGGACCAACACAAATCCAAGCTTAAGTAAAATGCCTACTGCAAGCCAAAAGGTGGCTGAAACACAATAGCTCTCACATTCTTACAGTGTACTGATTTGTATTCTAGCACTTGTACCCAGGGGCATTGGGAGCCTCTGAGTTTTGCTAGCTTGCCATCCAGCCAGCATTTTACAGGTGAAAAGGACACCTTGAGAGTGACTGTACTGTACTGTTTAGACAACCATTTTCTGCTTGTTTTCTTTCACAGACAGAAATCTCTGAGTCATCAGCATCATTATTGTCTCCTTTTTGCTTACCTAGCCTCATTAGGAGGATTAAACTGATCAGCAAGGGGCAGAAATATAACCAGTGCATACTTTACAAACAAAGCTTCACTGATTTTTTTTCCATCTCATCTGATATTTTTGTCACATGAAGATATATGTGACCTGATCTTCCTTACATAGGACTTATATCCTTGAAGAGGCAGTATTTATCATTTGCTGTCTCAAATACAAAATGTGCACATTTTAATCCTTCCCAGCAGCCTAACATCTCTATCTATAGTAAGTCTAAGATGCTTATCATTCTATTGGCTAAGTAACTGCCCCATACATTTCAGAGAACATTAAATGTTCCTTAAATCCCATTACAAACAGAGGAAGATGAGTCACTGAGTGGCAACTAAAATAACCATGGCAATGAAGTTCTTTTCAGTAACTATTTCAACAAAGCCTGTGGAAAAAGTTGGGGTGAGTGACACTACGAAAGAGTCTGTTGGAAAAATCTGTCTCTTTTCAAATCAAGATAATAACAGTGGCTGAAATTAATGATCTAAAGATCACAGAACCTATATATGTTTATACAGAAATAAGCTGCAAACACCTCTGAAATGCAATGAAAGCTACTTTGAAAAGCTGTCATATAGTGCAGAGCAATGCTAGGAGTCAAAAGAGTCTACACTTCTCATGCAGCAGCAGGATAGATTTGTGAGCATTGAAGGTAAGACCCATCCTGTCTTAACAATAAAACTAATGTGATGCCTATGGGCAATGACAACCCTTCAGTAAGGAATTTAGCCTAATTCTCCTTCCCACCCTGCCAGGGCAGGTGTTTGGTGCTGACCCAGAAAGAGGGAGTACCACCTATTGCCCTGAAAAGCACTTTTTCATTTCAGAAGAAAATTCTTTCCTTGCTAGTTTGCTGTATGAGCTGGCACTCTACCTGGCCTGCCAATCTACCCATAAGCAACTTGCAATTCTGATGTGATAGTGGTGTTTTATAGTGGAGGATAGCAGGAGAGAATTCTTTATCTGTGGGTTTGACTGAGCTGATACTTGCATCTCTCCATGAATGCTGAAGTCCTTATTCCTTTCATCTCAATGGGATCTCTGCCAGAGAGGTATCAAGGCATAAGGATGCAGCACTCAGGATTTCTGCTCTTCTAAACAGCATCTTAAAATTCTACAGCTATTGTTAAAGAATGTTAATGAATAGGATTTGGCACGAAGTAACAGGATGGGCCTTAGATCTTCTGTTTATTGCATTACTTTTAGTGATCTTCCTTTCGTGGGATTTAAGGGGAGGTTTTCTACAGCAGCAGCAAATATTTTGATTTCTAATTAAAAAAATAATGTTGATTATTCAGGCCAATGGATCTACAGCAACCGTGACATTACTTGTGACAAGTGATGGGAGCACTGGATCTTTTTCATTAGAGATAGTAAATAGGAAGAGAACTGAAAAATGGAGCCAGCACTGGAAGAGATTAATGAGAAACTAAATGATTTACAAGTACCATGTCCTCATTTGACTGGGAATTAGATAAATTAACCAAAAAAAAATAAAATAAAATCAATGCTTTAATGAAGCTGAAGAACAACTCCACAAGCATATCACAAATGGAGTTGGAGACTAAGGGAAAAGAGAGAAGGGAGAAATAAATAAAAAAATGACAGCCTATATTTAAAATGTGCTTAGCAACCCAATAGAAATGGTAACAATTCAAGCAGAAGCTGTTAATATTGTTTATGAAGGGTGACAAGCAGAGAAGGAAAAACTGCTGTATAGTAAACTTCATCTAAGATAGCTGCTACAACTGTTAAAAAGAGGATGCCTTGTACGTGGAGAAGTCTTGCAGGAGAATTGGGACATGCTACCCATAATGCTAGCAGAAGTTTAATTTTAAACATAATTGGCTGCACAGAAGAAAGTTGTTAGTGCTGGAGGTAGAGGGACAATTAGCCTATATTAAGAAACACACTTTTGGGGATCTTCAAGGGTCATTCCTCTAACAACTACCCAAAAAATTGCAGAAGCTATATAATTTTTCCTACTTCAGCAAACTTCCATTGCACCAAAAGTACTGATTCTGCACCAGAGATAAAGTAGTGTATGAAAAGGAATACTTTTTGGGAACCTGCAAAATGTTATGACATAGCAGGATTTTAACAAAGGGAATAGCACTCCTGATTTTCAGTAATTATCATCACCAGATCCATTTCTCAGGCACTGAATTCTTACTCTTGCCTCAGCCAGAAAAGAGGCTACAGCTGCAGCAGAGGATGGATGGCCAGCCATTCACATATTAATGGCTGTCAATCCAATCTGTTTTAATGACAGAATTTGGTCTCCCATCAGCCTCCTCTTCTCAAACTAAACAGTCCTAGCTCCTTTAATAGCTCTTCATAAGATTTATTCTCCAGGCCCTTCACCTTTTGTTTCTTTGATTCAGCCAACATAATTTGCTGAATTAATCTCAAATTTAGGAGCTCTTCTGACCAACCAAATATGGTCTATTTATTACTGAAGGAAGGTAGGAAGCAATCAAGATGCAATTCTGCTCTGGGTAAAGGCATTTTATAGGTACTGTATGTGTTAAAAAGGTTAAGGAACATCACAGGGCCCATGAGATGAGCTGTCCCTTTAGTGTGACATATAGCAAATTGTAACAGCATAGTTAGAACTACTGGAGAATGAAATTCATCTCAGTGTAGAAAACTGCACTTAAACCTTCAAAACTAGGCTTAAAGTGAGACATAAACACTTGTCTATACCTTTTGCTGGCTCTTGAATGGATCTGAATTTTATCCCAAGAGGTAAGGATAAATATGAATACTCTTCAAAAACAGCAGAAAGGCCACAAACAAGTAGAAAAATACTTGTTTTAATGAAGGTTTCAAAACAGAGAGGTGTTTTGAATTCCTCTGAAGCTTGCCCATTTGCAGAAGTGCCCTTAGCATACAGGTTACTTTCTGGTAAGTGTATTCATGCTGTGCCTCTTCATTGCTTGATAGGCACAGTCATAAAAACTATGTGGGACTTTTTGTATTTACTCCTGAGGATTTATCTTTAAATTCCATTTGACCTCTTTGGAGGAATAGAGCAGAAAATACTATCCAAGGAGCATCATGTGCACAGGGTTACCTCTTGCTACTTCAAGCAAATGTGGTTCAAGAAAGATTCTGAAAAGGTATGCTAATTTTGATGGACACATATATAACCACAATAATGCTTTCTAATCTTCCAGATCTTCTAAAAGATCCAGTTTTTGATCCAATTGGAATGAAAGCACATTGCTTTCAAGGACTAGAATATGAAAACAACTTTGCCACAGAGCAGCACAGAATAATATTTTTCCAACATGACATCAAGCACCCATTAAAAACCAGTTTTGCCAGGCACTGAGTAATCTGATGAGAGCTGAAATTGTCTCTCTGCTTTGCACAAAAGTTCTCAGTCTACAGCAGTAGGATCAAATAGAAGAGAAAATATGAAGATGATAAAAGGAAGGAATACATTACCCTTTTGTTCTGCCTTAAAGATATTTGCTACCCATGTTGATAATTTGCAATGAAATTAAATCTATTCAATGATGTTGTATTCTCAAAACAAACACATACTGATTTATTATCTTCATATAAACAGTTTATGCCTATCTAGCAGAATCAGTGTTGTAAAAGGAGCAACTTTCAAGGCACAAGGAACTTGTTATGTTCTTAGATCTCTCTGAATGTACACAATCATCTGAGCTGTCAGTCTCAGTAGGCAGGCAATGAAGGAGCACTAAAGCCACTGCTCCACTGGTAAGGAAATTACTTATCTCTGTGTGCAAGAATAGCAGTGCTTCACCTCTCTCTCAAAAAGGACACCCCACCTGCCAGGACACACCAGGTAGTGAGCAAACTACTCCAGCACAAACCACCACCAAGTGGGCACTTACTAGCAAAGTGCAGAGCACATAAAGTGTTTGTGGGACTGTGGAGGGAACAAAACGCCTGCAAGAAAACATGAATGTACTTGAAAAGGAGGCAGGAGAAGAAAGAAGGGAAGGGATAAGATCATCTACAAGGTTAGAGACACAAGAGAAGAGACGCTTATAGTTCCATCTGGTGTACCTTTGAGAGTCTTCCTACCAAATTCAGAGGGACCAAAACTGTTTTACTAATCTTTTTAAAGCTAAATTGGAATAAATTTGAAGCTGTGAGACAAGCTTCAATATTAAATCACTCTGATAGGCTACTAAACTCTAAAAGGATGAAAATGAGATTCTGAATGAAAGAAAAGCTCCTGCCATTGACACACTAAATGAGTCATCCTTACTCTCCACTGGCCCTGCAACAAGTAACAGAGATGCTGGCAGATTTAGAAGAGTCTCAGCAATGCATAACATACCCCTGAGACTTCTTATCCTGACTATGACTCAGGACTAATCTCTGAACTACTAGTTAATCCTGCCAGAGCTTAACAAACCATTGAACCACAATGGAGATCAAGAGGACAAAAACCCAAGGACAAATGATTTCAAGTATTTCATCACCCCACCCCATTCCATTTATTATAAGAGCATAAACAATATTTGATGAACCAACCAATAGTGCCAAAGTGTAAGACATTCACTTCATTATTATATTTTAAAGCTTTAATTATAAAAATATCTTACCAACTCTAACAGGCACCTTTACCTTTATGAAAATGAGATCAAGAAGCAAGGGTACTTAAGAGACTGAACTACTCTTTCATTCCTTTAGATCAGCCCCTTGGATAAAGGCAAAGGCATAAATCTTTTAATTAAGAGAGAGTTTGAACTGCCAGTGTTTGAGCTAGACATACTGGATTTGTCTTGTGTGTAAGCAGGGGCTTATAATCTTGGTACAATAGGTAGGACACATTCATTAATATCTGTCTAGATCTATAATGTGGGTATTTCTTTACATATCTGTGTCTTTCATTCTCTAGTCACAGATGCTGAAAACTAGTTTTTTTTTTTGGCTTGACACCTGCCTTCTCATCCATTCAGGAATACGCTCACGCTCCATGGACTCAATGCCAACTTCATGCAAAGGGCTGGCACGTGTAGAGAAACTGTACCCAAATACCACGCCAGCCATCAGCAATATATGACTGCCTGAGCCACTGATGATGTATTTTTATTTCCTAATCCATGCATTTTACCTGTTGCTTTTGGAACCTGCACAAGCTTGTCAAGTACAGAATGACACGTCCCTCAGACAGGCCTAATTTTACCTAACTTCTGCTGTCTAGATCTTGAATGTCTAATTTAAGTATTTTTTTTTCTGTTTCCTCTATCATCTGGGAGAAGGAGGCTTTTCAGAGGGAAAATCCATTCATCCTAAAATTAGGTATTACAGACAGTGATGGTAAATTGCCTCCTGGAAATGTGGTTTCTTCCTCCATTAATTTAGGAGGGAGTCTGGTAAATGCTTAGCTTCTGACCACTATAGTTAGGTGACTCAGATTCATTGCCAAAAGCATGCCACTAGAATTCAAAGATACCATTGCCATAAATGGCTGATCCAAGAAACCCAGAAAATAAGAGTTAAAAGACACCTTAAGAGAATCCCTTTAACTATATAGATATTCTCTGGCCTCTGATCCCAGTCATCGCATTGCTCTTCAGGACAGAGCTGGTTACTGGAATAGAGTACTCACAGAATGTAGTTTCTTAATAAAGTCCAGGACTGTGACAAAGGAACTCAAAATTAGTACAATATTTGACAACATACTTGACTTTTCCAAAAGAATGCACTAACAACAACAACAGTAATAAAAATAAAATGTTTCAGGAAAAAATGAATATGATTATGCGGTGAGCTGCTAAACTAGAATCTGAACAGAATTCATTAAGGGAGAAGATAATTAGGAAAATGTTCGAGAAATAGAGACTCATAAGAATGTCAAATGTCACAATTATCCACTTACTTGATAAAACAAGTACTCTGTTGATTAAATTTTATTGCTCCTGCTGCTTCCTGCTTTAAAGATGA
Source organism: Ceyx melanurus (assembly GCA_024611195.1). NCBI lineage: Eukaryota > Metazoa > Chordata > Aves > Coraciiformes > Alcedinidae > Ceyx > Ceyx melanurus. The sequence continues at coordinate 69,604 of JANHGL010009283.1, read as the reverse complement.
AAACATCAGGATCAGTTCTAAGACCACAAGGTGTGTTAGAAAGGAGGGTGAAAGTGCATGTGGCTGCAGAAGTGATAAGTCTGAGCTTCTTTAGAGGGTCTGTAATGTTCACAGCCTTTCACATACCTTAATTTTGCCACCTGCAGTGGATAGATGGGTAGAGACCACAGTTTTGTTATCAGAATTTCTTTAGGGAAATCTAGCCCACCCACCCCCACCAGATATTCAACATGTGTAGTCTCCACTGGCCACAAATGTTGGCCACTGTAGAGAGCAGGATGAGGCAGACTTCGCTCACACTGCTTCTCTGTCGAGCCAGCTATCACTTGGCTTTAAGCAACCACGCAGAAGTCGTTACCATTTGTGCTCCAGTATGATTCCCCATGGCATTTCCATCCCAGTGTAACTTTATCATGTGTCAGCAGAAACCTGGAGTGACACAGGAGTTATTCCAGCCCGGGTTATTTTGAGCTCCTAGGAGACCAGCCATGTGTCTTACAGTAGGACTGCTTATGTAAAAGGGGGACCTTGTGATTTACAGCTCATGCCAGAGTTTGGAAAGGCACGTTGGGCAGTTGCTTTCAGTGTGCATTACACTACTGCTGGCCCTAGCATGAAACTGACCCCTCTGTTTTGGAAATCCCTCTGTTTCTACACGGGGCTATTTCCACATCTTGCTAATCCTGTTTAGCAACAACAGCTACTGTCTCTGCCACCAAATCCAGACAGTGATTCCAGTCTTCTGGCCTGCCTTACTGAGGGCCATCACTGAGCCATCCCCTGCATGGTATGGAAAGGTGCTGCTGTACTACATGGTCTCCTAGCTTCTTGGCTCAAGCTTTCAGTGGACTAGGAGCAACTTTATGGTTATCAAGTGTCTTCTTGCTCTTCTTGCTTTTCCAATGGGAAAGAAAAATGAGGACTGTACAGCAATATTGGCTAAATAGCAGCATCTGCATTGCTTATACCTGTGGGGATGCCTGGAGAGATAAAATAAGCGTGAGGGAAGGAGAAAGTAGAAGCTCCTTCAATCACATCTTTTGATACATACAAATGCACAGGAAGAGGAGCTGAAAGATGTTCAGCCTGACATGTCAGTCTTCCAAAGTATCTGCCAAAGGACAGTGAATACCATATTTATATTCTGCTACACATACTGTCCTTTGCACCACAATTTAAAACCCCCTGAAGACTTTGGCCAGAGTTTTCAGAAATAGAAACCTAAAGTAAGAGCTACATTTAGACACTGGCATCAAATGGTCAGTGGTGGCTGCTGCACATTCAGAAGCTTTCACAGTTAGCCCACCTATGTGTCAACACAAACTTGGCTGCTCAGGATTGCACTTCTATTTCTGAAATCCCTTGTGTGGTGAACCCACTTCTATCACATGCCAAATCCCAACCCTGCCTGGTCATTAGCTTTCCATTTAGTACCCTGCCAACTAGTCTTATGTTTAGATGCTACACACAATTCTTTCAGGCCTTGCTATCACCTTTCCCTGCAATTTCAGCTGCTGGGCAGATTGACATTCAGAGGGCACAACTAACTACATTTTGTTTCATTCATGTCAAAGAATAAATAAAATGGATTCTGAAAGTTCTCCTAAGCTGTTCCTCACTCTTTATTGATTTGATATACTAAACCAGTGTCCCGGCCAAGGCATATTTCTCTTACATTCAGCTTGCTTCACCGTGAAATGACTCAATTCAGCAAGAAGGTTTTGAAAATCCACCAAAGGCAGTGTAACACAGCACCCTTACCAAGTGGAAAAAAGAAATGTTGTTCATAAACAGACTAGAAAGCATATTTAAAACAACTTCTAATGAACTCCAGAGACAGCAGAGCTTCAACCAGGCAACATACCCCTGACATCAGCATAGGCTTTCAAAAAATCACATTGTCCACGGGTCATATATTTCAGTGTGTCTCCAAAGAAATGTTAAATCAATAAAATACCTAAAGGTTGCCAATGAATCAGACAGCGTTCTGTAAAAACTCACCCATTATTGCTGAGGGGCAACATAAGAGCTGAAGAAATATTTGCAAGGAAAAGGCCATCCCTCCCACTGGAGCACATTCATATTCGGTCATCTGACACATTCCAGTGGACACCAGCGAACAGTACCAGGAGATGGAATCTTTCCGACCCATTTGCTGTGCTTCAGCAGTTTTTCTTGATGATGTAGGATATCTTGCACAGTCAGTTTGATTTCTTGAGTGCTTCCCCTCCTTGAGCCTGTTTTTTAAAGCAACTTAATGAAAACTAGTTTGCACTGGCAATGCATTCACCAAATAATGTTTGTGGTACCTTGGTACCCATGTTTCCAGACTGCAGATTCTATGTTCAGCCTTCAAAAGGCCACAAAATTTTCCATACCTTGTAGCTGTGAAATCAGATGTGGGCACTTTTAAATGTGCCACAGTAGATCTTGGTTTTAGCTGTTTATGTATGTACTGCTGGGATGTAATCTCGATGAGCACAATATATAGAGGAGAATAAAATTCTCAGTGAAAGCAAGCCCTGATATTCTGCTGTGAATGCAGAAATTTAACCTATTGATGTCATAGAAGATTTTTGCTCCTTGTTTCCTTCTAGGCTGACATCCATTTTAGTAGACACTTTAAAGTGAATAGATTCCTTAGAAAATCAGAATATCACACTCATCTCCCTCAATTTGCACAAGAGCAAAAATAAATGTAGGCATCTATTTCCTGAACTCCTGCAAAGTACTTTGATCTTTTTAGGTAAGCAATTTTAAAAGAGGGCAAGCAGTCTAAAAGCCAATCCAGTGTCTACATGGAAGCTAAGCACTACTGGAATTAAAATTATTTTATCTTTATGCAAAAGATGGGACTAGAAACTGTAACTCCTGATGTTGACATTGCACAAAGCCCTCACTTTTCAATCCTGCAAATCTGCAGTGATTTCAGAAAACAATAATTAGTTCTGGAAGAAGTGTATATTACATATAATGTATCTTGGAAACACAGTTCTCTACTCTGCTTTCCTGTTTCTAAAAACACAAACTGTTCCCAACTATGCTTTCAATATCCATTTAATATTTGCAAACAGTGTGTCTTTGACAGACAGTGTTTTTGGTTAGGCTCCGATGAGCACTGTTCAGCTCCATTACCTACAGCATCACAGCCCTCTGAAGATAGATTCTCTTATTGTTGCCACCAACACAGACACAAAAAGGGGTCTTATTCTCCTCAGACTCTCCTACAAGCTTCACTGTTTGAAAAAGCCAATCTCACCTACATTTTGTTACTCACCTTGAAAAATTTGCCAGTTCAGGGGAATTTCAGATAATCTTTAGGCTTTATACTTGTCTCGCTATAAAATATTGTTTAAGATTTATCTCAAACATATATCTCTCTTCCTCTACACACTTGCATGCTGAATTCTCTTCTAATAAACACTCATCTAGAGATATAGGTACTCAGAAATGCCAAAGACAACACTTTCAAGCAGATGATTTTGTGGGTGACTAAATGCTCACCAGCCAAACATGCATCAAAATTGTTTTCATTAGTTTATAGGAATGCAGCCCAGAAAGACTTACGGATTCCAAAATGTTTACCACAAGATTAATTTCAACATTGTGCTTGCTAACAGATGTTTATTAAAACCTTTGTTTCACCTACCTTTTCTGTAGAACACTTATTTACATCAGGCTTTTCTTTTTCCTCTGATAAACCAAACTGATTGTCACAATTTACAGGTTACAAATCTTTTATATTCCATCATACCTTTCCTAAGTAAGACTTTGAGATACCATGCAATAAGAAGCAAAGTCAGACAGCATATTGCTAGTGTCTGTCCTTGTAAATTCATCAGACATTTCCATTTAGCATTGAAGTGATATTTTATGCCCTTGAAATTATCCTTTTGATTCCAATTATATTATTTTCCTAAGTAGAGCAGTTATTTTATAATGATTTCAAACATGTTCCTGAAAAACACTCATACTTTTAGCCCTAATATTAAGAAAAAAAAAGAACACACACAAAAAAACCAAACCATAACAGGATCACAACATCACAGAATGACAGGGGCTGGAAGGGACTCATAGACATCATCCAGTTTAATACCCCTGCCAAGGCAGATTCACCTAGAGAAGGTCACACAGGAGCATGCCCATTGGATTTCTGAATGTCTCCAGAGATGAAGACTCTACTGCCTTTCTGTGCAGTTCTAGTGCTCTCTTACCCTCAAAGTAAAAAGCTCCCCATCGTGTTTAGATGGGACTTCCTATACTCAAGTTTGTTTCCATTACCTCTTGTACTGTCACTGGGCACCACTGCAAAAAAAAGGCTTCTCCCATCCAGCTGACACCTGCTTTTTAAGTATTTATAAGCATTGATAAGATTTCCCCTCAATCTTCTTGTCTCCAAATAAAAAGGACCCATCTCTCTCAGCCTTTCCTTATAAGAGAGATGTTCTATACCCCTAATCATATACTTAATCTATACCCCTAATCATATACCCCTATCCAGTAGTTCCCTGTCTCTCTTGAACTGGGGAGCCCAAAACTCAAGTCTTCCCAGAACTGAATCCTCTGCTTCACAGTACTTTTTGGCATTACACTGCATCACTATTCTACAACACTGATTTCCAATTCATACTCAAACCCAACATGTGGGAGGGATGATGAGCCCAATTCAGCCAAAGCATCTTTTTAGCCACAGGGAGATTAAACCAAAAATGAGTTAGGCTAAGTAAGGTTATACTACAGAAATGACAAAAAAAAGTGCAACTTGAATATTTAGTATACTTAGGAGCAAACATTTACAGAAGTTCAACAAATACAGAGAATCACTTTCCTTCTCACAAATTCTGATTCCCAGAATGTTATTAACAACATCAACTCACTAAGACAGATGTCCTTGCCTGATCCTCATCAAATATATTTATATCCTTCAGCCATCAGAGCCATTAGTATTTGCACAATACCATAGTTGCACAAAGTAACTGCAGCTTAGTTTGCCTTGTTCAATATGTAGCAGGCACTAAAATGAGCACCATTCATAGCTGGAGTGGACTTTTTCCCCTTAAATTTATGTGGAGTGCATCTTGTGGTTTCTGTTGTGGTAGAAGTAGAAAGCTATAGGGAACCTTAAAAATTGTATTTTAGATGAGCAATGCCTATATGTATAAACCACTAACATCAGGGTAAATCTTGCCACTGATTTCTAAAGCTGATAGGCAAAGCATAAAAAGTAGGCTGAATATATTCCAATTTCTTCTTCATGAGCCCCACTAATGCTGGGCACCACATGACCCCTTCTGTTCAAGTATTAAATGGAGGCTGGGAAAAGCAGCTGGCTCTTTGTTATTGGGATCTTGAGGGTACTATAGAGAAAAAACAGTTAAAAATCTAAATAAACATTTCTGCAGTAAAAAGAGACAGTCATAAAACCTGTGCAAATTTTCTAGTATTGTTTGTGTTTCTTGAGGTTTGGGATATGGGATTGAATTGGTATCACCCCTTTGCCTGAATTTAATCATAAAGTGTATATGTTCTGAAAAAGAAAAATACTGTTAAAAAAGATATATGAATGGTGAAGTATTTAAAGTTGACAACTATACCTACAAGACTCTTTCAGATGAAGTATTATGGCATAGACTTTTTTTTTCTCTCATCTTATGCAAAATTTTTAAACTGCCTGAACATTTGAATCTGTGCTAAGAATAAAGAGTCTGATCAGCTACATCTACTTTAGCATGCTTCTCAGTAGGTAGAAACTGAGGCAATTCTATTGTATTTTTTTTTTGGCTGAGGTTGGATTTCCATCTCCAGAAGAATGCTGCTCTTACAGAGGATGACTCAGAAACCTTCTCTGGTATTGAGACCAAGGAAAATATGACAGAGTTCCAGCTGCCAAGGACAGTAAAATTTTGGACCATACTCCAGGAATAAACTGCCTGAGCTCACACAGCACTACTGGGCAGGCCACAGAAGGGACTGGCTACCACTGGACTCTTGCATTAGATCCTTCTGATGGGAACAGAGAGAATTAAGTGCTGCAGTGCATTCAGACAAGCAAGGTCAGAAAAGGGAAAATTGTCACATTAACTTGGTCTCCTCTCCTCAGCACATTCCAGTGTCAGTCAGGCTCAGTTTCAAATGAAGTTGTGTCTGTTGGGCTCAGGTCAGTGAAGTCTTCCAACCACTCTTTTTTGTCTAATTAATTTTGCTTATTGTTTGACAGCTTTCAGATATGCTGGTTTGCTGAAAACTTCTGGCCACTCTGATATAGAATAATGCATTGTAATTTTGCCATTTCGTTTTGAATCTAGCTGAAACCAGCTGTTCCCAAAGCCTGTAACTTGCTGTGACTGTCTCCTTCTGCTGTTATTTATCTCACTAGCTGTTATTATTTAACTTTGTGAAGCATATTGGAATACAGTTTATCTGGAGAACACTGCTAAGTGCAAAATGAAGTGGTACTCTTAAATCAGATTTCACTGATTGCTCTGAAAAGCTTCTAAAAATTTTCATCTGTTACTTCCCTTACAGTCATTCTTTACACATCTATTCCACAACACAACATGGAAGGAATTTTATGCTTCAGCCCTTCTACTTTCTGTACCTCACAGATGCTGAAAATCTTTCAGATCAAAGAAGAGATGACCATTTGTAATCTTTTGAAAGGTGTAGCAGTGGAAGTTGCATATACCTATTCTGTGTCAGAGCATCTTTCCAGTTAAGTAAGATTCTCTGTTGCTACAGGCTTGGCTGCTCAGAAAATGGACTGCAGTGAGATATGTCCTGAGATGGATGCTGCAACATGGACGAATTTAATGCTAGGAGAAAAATGGCATGAAAAGTAAAACTAAGTTGTAATGCAACTATGTAATTAACTTCTAATTTGAGAGAAAAAATAGAAAAATGTTAATCACTTAATAGTTCATGGGTTAAATTAATCCTTTAATCTAAAGAGCATTTTAGAAACTAATAGAAAAGTAAAAAAATACATTTAAAGACCATTTGAGGAAGCTGCAGATCTTGGTTGAAAATCATATCCTTACTATAAAATATTTTTATATTCTTATTTATTATATTTTTTAATCCTAGGGTACAGAAAAGTATACATTTTATAAAATCTTGTTGTAAGGCTTTCATAGTTAGGGAATTCCAGCCAGTCCATTCCTGCCTGATGGAGACAGGATTTCCATTTGGCTCCTAACTGCTGGGTAACATACAACTAATTCTGCCACTGTTCTGCAATGTTTTCCCTACTTATTCTTCAGATACCTGGTCAATTAAAACTGAAAGTTTCCTGAGCCCAGGACTGCCATTTACTGCATGTTTTTACAGCAATAAGTATACTGGTATTCTCATTGCAACCTTATCTTTACTTGATCTTAATCTGGAAAAATCAAATAGGAGAAATATGGAAAATGGATTTTGGTTGCCTTTTACTCCAGCACCATGTGTGGATGATGAGTAACTAGACTGACAAGCCTTGGGCAAGGAGACATTATTCACATTCTGTGTAACCAGCGACACAGAACAATCTCAGTATCCCATCCTTAGCAACAGTACACAACTGTGCAATGGCAAGACAGGCTGCCCAAGAATTCAGTTTTCAAGTCAAAGGAGTTCAAATTTCAATACACGTTCATGATAGAGGATTAAAGTACCTTCTGATCAGCCATTGTGATCCATCGCTTCTCTGATATATAGCTAGACAAAGATTTTGAGATCTTGAAAGGAGCAAAGGGTCTTAAACACTCTTTGTGGAAAGGAAAAATGCAAATGAATGAGTCATGGCTTCAATTAACATCAAGTGCACTCTAATGGCCAGCTTCATTCTGTCTGATTCATCATTTAAAGTTACTATGTACTGTTCCAGAATTAATAACTAGGGATTCACTAGCACAGTCATTCAACTTGCAGAGTTCTGATGCTGATCTAGGACATCAAAACACTCCAAGCCCATGACTGTCATGACACAAAGTTTCAGGGTTTATAGGTACACAGGGCAGCACCCTGCATCCCCAGGCATACCTGTCCAAAAAGATGTGACCATGATGGATATTTGATAAAACTTAGCCTTACTTTGAGCAAACAAGCCTCTTTGCAAGACACGTGCAACAATAAAATGTCATGAATAGAAAGAGAATATGATCTACGTGGATAAACGCTGTCATTTCAGAAAAATAATATAAAATTAATCAATACAATTCTGATCCTGAAATTCTTTTAGCTAGATTGTGGCAGGGAGAGGCAAGGACTGTACATTGACACTGTTATTTGACTATTTCCTCTTAGAAATGAACTGATGATGGACTAATGGTTAATGAACTTCATAAAATTTAAAAGCCATAAAATTTTGCTTTAATTCTTGCATCAAGTCCAATGAATATGCGATTGAACTAATTTAATTGAAGAAATTTTTGAATGCTGATTATAAAAATATAGTAGTCACTAGGGAGCCACCACTATTTTACATAAATGGTTTCCAGTGATTAATTACCTTCTTTGTTAGAAGGGTATACCTTATTTCTTTCAATTCCAGTGTCTACCATCATGGGTAACTACTGCAAGGTTATCTATTTTGGATCCTTCCAGGTATAAACACTGAAATACAGCAGGAAGAGCAATTCATGTCAGGATCTGGACAAAATATATCCCCATACAGCTCTTGTTTTTTATTTACACCTTATAGCTGAATTGGAGGCATTTCATTAGAGACGTAAATGTGAAATCAGTTGCAATAACCTTTCCATTCAAGAAGGAAGTACGATAATTTTTCTGCCCTAAGCAGCAAAACAGAATGACTGAAAAAACACAGGTTTGGTTTTATTTTTAACCAACAATCATTCACTAAAATGAGACAAAGCTGAACGCAACACTTAAATACAAAGGAAGTTCTACCAAGGAAAAATTCACAGATCCTCAGCAAGGAAAAGGCCTGATTCAGCAACAGGGGCAGATCTGAATGTGTTTTGAGGATGCTACTTTCTTATGAGCTAAAACACAATACTAAGAAGCTTGAGAAGCTTCCCTGGCTTCAAGCTGGACCCACTTCTGGTCAAGTCCAAGCCAATCAGTGCCTCTGTGAAAACATATTTAAAGAGGGGAAAACCTGCTGGGCAACCACCTGTGTTTTGGAAGCTCTTTTGTTTGGAGAGGAGTGGGACAAACTGGAGACAATCATGTGGACACCATCATGGGGGAGGAGGTATCAGAGTTGGGTCTAGGAAGAAGGGAGGGTTGGGGGAAGATGTATTTATTTAGATTCTGGTTGTATTTATCCTACTCTGATTTAATTGGTGGTGGTTTTGTTTAAATTAAATTGATAGTGTTTACCCAAGTCAACTGTCTATTATCCTCAATCCCATAAGTATTGTCTCCTTGTCCTTTGCTTCAATCCTCAAGCTTTCTACAACCTGTTTCAGTGGTAACATGATGTCCCCTAATTTGTGCTAGCAGCAGTTGTAGTGTCTGTTTGAATTGCTACAATACTAAGGGCCCTGCATTCCACAGTATTAGAGGGAAAAAAAACCCCAAACCTGTATCATTGTTTCCAGTTTATACATCTTATTTTCCAAAACATAATTGTCCTGAAGATATAAATGGCTAGAGAGAATGGATTACCTGTCAAAGCTACCCAAACTCTTTCTTCTTTTGACACTGAATCTAGATATATACCAAGTAATGGATATATAGCATCTCCATTACTGATATGCTGAATACTAATCCTTTGCCACTGTGTGGCAAAATTGATCAAAAAGGCTTTTGATCTAACTTAACAATAATGCAAGCAGTGAAGTGTGTCTATGCATTTTAAATCGGCTGGATGTGTAATAATACAATTTTTTTTCATTAGTTCTTATACACAATACAGGTGAGTAGAGCACATTGATAATACACTGGAGGTTTTTTTTACCTGATCTCTCAGAACAGTTGCACATCATATTATGCTATGAAATTATATTCAGATTTCTGGTTTTCCCCACTTTCCATGGAATTAACTGTCATGTTCATGTTTAAAATAAGTCTGACTTAAAAAAAAACCAACAACACAAAAAAACCAAAAACGCCCCCAAACCAAACCAAACCAAGCCAAAAAACCAACAAACCAAACCAATAACCATCCCTCACCATAAAGCTGCATCTGGTAGACTTTCATAAGAGAATTTCTTCCTGAAAGACAATGGACAGAATACAGATGACAATGAAAGTGGTTTGCAAAACAAGAATAACTGCAATAAATAATATATATTCAAGTCCCCCTATTTTGATGGCTGAAATAGTCACTGTTACAATTTGGGTACCTGAAATCTTTATAAAGTCAACCAAAACAATTTTGGCCATTGATTGTATGTTATCTAACTACATCATTACAGGGTAGAGATTGGGTTTTTTTTACTACCAGATGGTTGCAGCTCCAGTTGTGCTAGCCTAGGTGTGTGCTGCCATCTAGTGGTCCTTTAGAGAATAAATACAGTCCAAATATTTATTAATTGGCAATAAATAATAAACTCGGATCAGAAAAGGTATTTTCCTCCTTCTCTCCCTTTTTCTTCACAGTGCATTTAATACTGTTCTCTAGATAAAATTATGGCGATTATTGCCCTTTCGATATGTTTTCGAGCTGAGGCTTTCTAAAGCAATGTTCCCATTGACATCATGCTGAGTCCTTTGGGAAATCCACATGGAGGCATTTCTTGAGTGACAATTACTACGGTATTTAAGCAGAGAGTGTAAAATTGAAAAGTAAATAGATAGGGGTGCAGTTCTGAATGTTTGGAGTCACTGTATGATCTGTATTACACCCATTTTCATCAGAGACTACTGAAGCTATTCCTACTAAATTCAGATGAAAAATTGACCTTAAAGTGTTATTTACCTAATAATGCAAGAAAATTACTACAAATAGCCTTTAAATGATAATTCAGTTTACCACTCTATTGAAAAAAACCTGACTGCATTATAGATCCCAATGAATATTTATGAGATGACAGTAAAAATTCCACTTACAAACCCAGTTTCCACAGCATTTACTCCATCTTCATTTAGCACATATTTCTGTTAATTTGAAAAGCCATGCATGTAATACACCCTCTACTTAGGATAACTAAATTGGGAAGAAAGCATTAGTGTCACTGACTCAAAGTAGACCGAAAGAGGAAACAACACCAGGAATCAACTGCCTTTAGGAAGAACTGATCCAGGAGACCAAATATTCCTGCTTATTCTTCAGCTGATTTTAGAGTCCCCACCACTGAGAATGGCTTGTCTTACTTGACAAATAAGATAAATGGAGGTTTTTAATATATAAATAATATAAATGGAGACAACCCCAGTCTCCAATAGGGTATATTCAAACCCTGAAAAGAAGGCCTGTAACACCTCCAAAGGATCCCAAAGGCCATCTGAACTAGCTTTGATTTCCAGGAAAAAAGCCTTTCAGGCTAAAAGAGTAGGCTATTCCAGAAAATCCCAGGTCAGAGAAAGGAAGATACATGATATGCTTAACCAGCTCTGAAAAGATTTCTTTTGAAGGAAGAAAATGGAAACTGGTCAGAAAATGGCCTCATAGCTTCTGTTCATGTGCTGTCACTGTTTCAAACAAAGATCACCAGCATACCCTGACATGCACCCACCCTAACAACCCCATGTGCTCAATTCCTCATGAAAATGTAATTAATTATCACCCTTGCATGATGCACATTTTGGGGTATTACCATTCAAGGGGCTGCTCAGCTGGTAGCCTATCCCTATAAAGACTCTTTCCACAAAATGTTATTTTTCATTTTTTGCCTCCGTGCAGGACCTGCTGGTGATTTATCTGCTGTAGCAAAGCACAAAGCCATAATTTTCTTTTATTGAACTCACTCTGGGTAGCAATCACTCTGCAGAAATGCAGATGGTCATCTTATTCTTATTCTTAGTGACAGGATAAATGCCACAACTCTGCTGACAAAGACAGCAAAGCAGTAATTTATGATGGTAAGAGGAGTGTTCAATTTAATATCTGTGTTAACTGCATATAGTTAGGCATTTTGAACATAGCTTTTATAGTATCTTGATCTGCTAATACTTTAGGACTTTACATTAAGGCAAATTTGCATAACATGTATGATGGCATCCAGTTATAATTTCTGTACTTATAGCAAATGAAACAGAACTATAGCATGCAGAAAAAGTTGGCCTCCAATTGAACACTGATCATAGTCAGTCTTTATTATGTGCATTTGAGATACTGCAGATTAATAGTTTGTCTCTTCCCTTATTTCACACTTCCATTTACAGGGGCATCCACACTGCAGATGAAATTCTGGATCAGGACCTATGAGTTGCATGTATTAATGTATATAATTGTCAATGGAATTTAGAAGATGGCTTGCAGCTTCCCTTGCATCTCAGAAAATGTGGACTTAGGGAATTGCTGGGACCAGCATGATGCACAAAAGCACACTTTCTCTGTTCTTGGGGTAAGAAGAGTGGCAGTGAATAATTCACAGCACCTGCAAGAGTGCCCAGAGACATGCCCTGCAATGACCAGTCAGTTTGTGGAGAAAGAAAATATGCTGTTGAATATTAAACAAAAAGGATCAGGTGGTTTTCAATAAGCACCCTGCCAAAGGGCCCCCAAACAGATCTTAATAGCTGAATCTGGAATGTGCTTCATTTCATCACAGCCCTGGCTATTGCTACAGCAACAGAACTTGAAGAATCATTCAAAGAAACAAAGCATAGATGCAAGTCAAATCCAGGGATTAGAGTATTTAATTGTTCAGAATAAGGGGAGCTTTACACTTTACCTAGCAGATTCAGTGAATGAATTCAGAGCAAAGCTACATCCATCTGCTAATGTCCCATTTTAGCATTGCCTCTTCAATCAGAGTAAATTATATATCTTAAGCATTCATATCACCAATTAATCTCTCCTGAATCATATCTGCATATTAGCTGCTTGAAGTAGGTTTAAAATGGTCATAATTGTAAAAAACACGAACACCATTTTTCATAATAATTAGGCAGTCACATTGCCTTTTCTCTCCATTTGTCTCAATGTTCATACATACATTAGAAGTTAGCAGTTATATTTTATTCATACAATATCTCTCAATTACTCCATTGATCTGTCTACAGCATCTTCTGCTTAAGGCACCAAACAAGTGCAAAATAAAGATGTTCAATATGCAGTGTATTAATTACCTCAGAGTTCCATTTGAAAGGACTGGAACTCTATTCACGTGCACAGCAAGGGAGCACATAAAATACTTCCAACTTTGGAAAGGCTCAGTGATTTGAGTTAGGCACACTGACCATCAAATAAAGGGCCATGGAACCTTGCAAAGGAACTTTGCATTGTGCTGGAATAACCCAAGTGTTGTAATGCTCTTCCACAGCACACTTTGATGACCTCATTTGCTACAAAGACCCCCAACATGACATGCAGATAATTACTCTGACCTCTGCCTGTTGCAGGTTGGTAGAGAGAGTTGATAGCAGTACGATGAACTGTCCTCATGTTTCATTTGCTGATGTGCTGTAAACCTTTGACTTGCTGCCAAAATTTAAGGTTGCTTTATGAGATAATCCCAGCTAAGAAGATCAGTTCATATGCATCTTCCTGCCCTTCTGCCTGAGACAGGGGCATGATGCAGTTAGCTAAGAAATATCTGTGAAAAAAAGAAACACAAAAACTCCTGGGCTATTATTAATGATCACAAATAAGTTCTTGGATTTTCAAAATGGTGATAGTACTATTTACTCTCATATTAAATTTATAAACTATTTCGCCCCTGCTGAAGTCTCTAAATCCCTGATTAGAACACCACCAAGTCCCTTATACATTTCCTGCTGGTTCTAATCACCTATCCCCATCTTTTCAAGGATATTTTCCCTGAAGTAAAAAAAAAAAAAAAAAAGAAAAAAAGGGAAAAAAATTGCATTCAGAAACAAAGTTACAGCTGCACTCAGGAAGGATATGAGAGTTGGCTTGCAATGATGACTTTAAAGCTACTGTAAATGTGTTATTAATCCACGCAGTTGACAGCTTTGAATGCCAAATTATCTGTGTTGCACTGAACCATGAAACTATCCCATGAGGTACTAAGTCCACCTTGAGACAGCTGTGAAGCCAAAGCTTTGATCCTCAAGGCTGACTTGAGTAAATCATTATTTTTAAATGATGTAATCTTTAATCTTTAATCCCTTATGCATCCATAACACATAATTAAAGTAATGCATTTTACTTAAACTTCTTATTACTTCAGAATTCAGTCAGACTTCTACTGCAAATAAAGTCAAAGCTCCCAGAGGCTCCAGAGTGCAGAACTTGTCCTGCTCTGCTGGAATTCTCCACTGAACAGAAACAGGATGTCATTTTACCTTCTTTATTGTGTCGTGTTGTTTTGTTTCTCTTTTATTGTATTTCAGTGTAGCATTTTCTGGAGACAAGAAGCACAAAGATTGGGAGTCTGGAGGTGCTAAATTTAAATTACTGCTCCCATGCCAGTTCATGAGATTCCATGTTAAGAGTATTTTCAGAAGCAGCAGTGAGCACCTTGACCCACCCACCTTATCACCTTTGTTTGACTGCTAGAAAATGATTGCAGATAACACACTTCATAGCAACCAGCTTCTTATATCAGCTCAGAGATAATGAGTTGATGATTTGAACTTTATCCATATTGCTAAGTAAAGCTTAAGGCTCTGAATGCCATTATCTGTCCACTCTACATGTTTGGCCCAGGATTTCCCTTTAGTCCTGTAATCACTTCACCTCCTGAATGCATAAACACTATTTCAATTTCATTGCATATTATTCTCAGTTCAGAGCATTTTGAATAATGTGATGGCCATGTCACAACTCATCAAAATAACATTTTATCAGTGCAAAATTGAGGCTATAGGTTGCACGCTCTGTGGTGTAGCAGAAGCCTTGAAGGTGCAAAGTATTCTAAGATATCATTTGAGGGTGGGGAAAACAAATCTGGTCCTGACAACACAGTGACAGGCTGCAAAACAAGTATTAAGTACAAGGGACAATCAGCAGCTCCAAAACTCCACACCCTGGCCTTAGTTTCTCCTGCAGTATAGGCACACCTATGGAGCTCTACGTGGTGCAGCTGACACAGTTCACACTCTAGGCTCTCTACCCCTCACAGACTGTCCAGGACTGCCTCAGGCTGCTCTTCTCTATAGACAAAACCCTTGTGCATCCAAATGCAAGCTCAGTTCCTGCCTGTAACACAATGATAACATTTACCCTATTACTTTCCATAAAGTTCACCTTATCACTGCTAATACACCATTTGCTGTACTGAGAAAAATATTTTTCTTTTTTTTTTCCAAATACATATCCTGAATAAAGAAAGTAAACAGATGTTTTCTATCACTGCAACTGAAAATAGTACCAGTCATTTAGACAGTCGTTTGCCAAGTGCTGTAAAACACACCCAGTTCTGCAACTGCCTCATCTATTTGCTGTTAATTCAAAATCAAAATCCAAACAAGCCCCTTCTGGCAAAAGTAATCAGTGCCTGAATATTGCTGCAGCATTCTACTCTCTGCAACTCCTGGAAGGACAGGTTGGAAAGGGAGCCAGGGATGCTCAGCTGCAGGATTCCCCCCATAAACACTGCCTATGGAAAGTACCAGTTACAAAGCTGAAAGGAGCTGTACACAACTGCTCAAAAATCCTGCATACTGCTTGCATGGTTGTTTGAAATAACTGTTGATTTTCATGATGCTACAATAACTCAAACAAAATTCCAGTTGAAGGAAGCTTATTTTGTATGATATGTGGTGTGTCCTGGAAGAAAGCTTGTCACTGCTGTCTCAAGATTACATTGCTACCAGGAGTCAATGAATCTCAGTGAATTTAACAATGTCTTTTGAAAACAAATTTCTTACAGCTCAGAAAAAAAGTCACAGTCTAAGTGTGAAAGGGATTGACAAAACAATCCCTTGCTTTTCCTATTTTGCTCTTTTCAACTCTTTAAGCCTTTAAAAATCTCCTTGATGGAAAACATGAGCTGGAATGTGGATGATCCGTTTCTGTTTACCAGAGATATGTACTGCACATATGTGCCAGTGAACCTGTTTTCTAAATAGCATTAAAAAAATAAAATCACTATCAGCTAAATGTTTCAGATTTTTACTTTTGGTTTAAGGGAAGCTGGATGAAAAAGGCAGGGCAAGGCAGAAAAATAAATCAAGAAGAGAGTTGAATTTACCAGCATAAAACATGATCATTCATCAGCAAACACTGTTTCCATTTAGTACTGCACACATGGCAAGGGCATCAAGTCTACTCAAACTCAGCAAGAGAATGTGTGCTTCCACCTACCACCCTGGAAAAAAAATTGGTGCTGACTCTCTGGGCTATGTCCAGCAAATATAATCCCCTTACAACCACCTTGTTTACATAAATTGCCAAATAAAAAGTCAGTTCTCCCACCATCAGAGAGATATCCTGTCTGAAAAGATCACTGGCAAGGTTTAGGGTCAGATCTGGCCACTAGACCAGTAACAGATGCTCTCTGTTAATCCCTTTCCCTTCCTGAAGGCAAAGAGAAAGGGAATTAAGGAAAGAAATTTATGGATTAGAAAATGAAACCAGTTTTAATTAAACAATAACAACAACATGGAATATATATAACTATATACAAAACAAGTATCAAACCTAACCCCCCTGATGGTATTTACATCACTGTCACCACTGATGCTGTGGAGCAGACATCAGGGAATCCCCAGGGTGGACTCAGCAGCAGACAGGAACCAGATTCAGAAGGTGGATACTGGAACTGAATTTAGCAACACATAGATCAGGATTGAAGGCAGAACAGACGGAGTCCTTCGTGGAGACTGGCACTGAAGAAGAGAGCTTGACCCCTTTTGATTCCTCACTGAATATGACATCTATGGGACAGAATCCCTCTTTGGTCAGATCAGAGTCACCTGTCCTGTCCTCTCCTCCATGCAGGTGCCACCTCTTACTGCACCCTGCAGTGTGGTACAGAAGATTTAGCAGTGACCTCGGTCTGCATATCAAACCTTGGCACTAACTCTAAACATCAGGCATTATCACTGCGTGAAGCAGACACTGCAAATACATGCCATTAACTTCAGAAAGTGCAGTTCCTTAGAAGAGACTTGGCTGAAAAGTAAAATCACTGAACAAAATGAGTTCTTTTCTAACTCAAACCAGGACAACAACCCACGATGGAGGAAAATAGCAGACATCCTCCTTACCCAAAGTTCTCACCAAGCAGCTTGGTGTGCTCACTTCAGATGCAGTTTCCCTTTTGTCTACCTGGGTCTTGGATCTAATTTTAACTGTAAGAGATACTTGGGTATATTAACATGTTTTTATGGGCTGCAAGTCAGTTGGTCCTTTGGTCACCAACTTCTTCAGAAAATGAAGTCATCAGGGCTTATAACAATTCTGACAAAAACATCATTTCAGTACATTGCAGACCTTCATCCTTCAACATCTGTAGCTTAGCAGCACCATGCAGACTAGCTTTACAACAGAGGATTAGCAATATGACCTCCAAATCACATTTGCTTGGCAAACTGACCAAAGGCTAGAAGGGAGACAAGAATCAAAGCTCTCCACAAGCTTAACATTATGAATTTACATGTTGGTGTTATCGAAAAAGATAGAAAGGAAAAGAAAATGCAGTGAGACTGCCCCTTCTCTTTGAACCATAAAGCAATTGCTAATGAAGAAATTAATGTACTATGAATACAGAATTAGCAACTGCAATTCTTATAGGAGAATCGATCAAGGTCAGCATAATTGTAGAAATATATAAGTTTATATGACAAAAAAATCTTCATCAGTCCATTGATATGAAAAGTAATGTGGTGTTAATATTAATTCAGAAAACATTCTTGAAATATTTGTAGGTATATAATTGTTACCTTGATATAAATCCTTATCTCTATAGAATATGAGCAATCTTACAATTTCCAAAGGAATTTCATTGCTTTCCATTTACTCTTTTTTTAAGAATAAAGAATATTAAGGTAATGACAAAGACTCAAAATGCTCTGTTTTGTCTATAGCTCTGCATATTCACAGTGGAGTTAAAGATTATTCTAGTCTTTCTTGTGTAATAATGTCAGTCAAAAGCTTTGCTATTTTACAAGAAAAATAAGAAACGTATAACCAGCAACTGTCAAAGAAATAAACGTGGCTCTAGATTCTATTCCTGCTTATAAACTCTTGCACAAACACAGCAAAGAGCAAGCTGAGCAGTGTGACTCAGAAATGATCATGCTATTTGTCCAGGGAGGTACCCACCTGTTAAGAGGTGGCAAAAGCTTCATCCTACTGCCTTCCATGCAGAAAGTGGCACTGCAACCTGCCACCCAAAACAATGCCTTGGAACTTCAGGCAATTGGGCTTTAAGAAAACAAAGGTTGTATAAGCCAGATTACTAGGAAAGGCACAGAAAAGGTCTTTGCGTTTCTCATAATTCAAACAAGCTACAGATTCATATCCATATAAACCCCAACTGCAGCCACATGCTGGAGAGAACTGAAGACTGATGAGACATTTCTGCTATTGGCTAAATGTCAATGATATCAACAACACTATTGAATAGGACTGAAGGATTGGGACTGGATATCAACCACATCAGGTAGATTCTGTCTCAGGAAGACTAAGCTGGAAAGAAGTGAGATTTCATAATGAAAAGGTGGGAGCATGGGCAATGGGGGAAGAAATTCTAGAAAATGTTTTTTAATTTTCTTATCCCCTATTTCCCATGCAGCTTTGCTTATTTAAAATGCACTCTCTTGTCAGTCTTTGTCCTTTGTCATGCCTTCTACTAACAATTGCTTCAGTCTTTTAAAGTCCACAGCATCCAACCTAAGCTAAGAAATTAAACATTAGTACCTTGGAGAAGAAAGGACAAGTGGGAAGCCAGTGACAGGGAATTACCTAAATAATAAACATATCCCTCTCCTAAACATCCATTCACTTCCCAGCATCCTCTTCAAGCTGCCTCTTATGTCTGCTCTTTGCATCTAATAAATTAAAGGCTCACTTTACAAAGTGTTACCATCATCACTCCCATGAACCTTCTTAAACCTACAGTAGCTGCTGCAGTCTTTGTTGCATGCTGCTTAGAAAACAAATATACTACTTCATGTTACTTGGAAGATCAGAAAGATAGGGTGAGTAGGGACATTCTTTGCATTACTATTTAGTTAGCTGAAGGTAAAAAACTGTATGTGGAGAAATGGGAAGAAAAATTTTGAAACACTGACTTGTGAATTTTTAAACCATTACAGAAAGGAATATGGAATTACAAATTTTCTCCACTGACTTGAATAGATAGGTATATAAATTGTGCTGTTCTTTCAGAACCACTCCATAAATAAAATCAGACTCAGAGATGTGTTGACGTGCCTTACTCAGAATCAAGAAGTAATTTAGTAATAACGTATTCTGAGGTACGTGAGCTCTACAATAGGCAGTTTAGAAACACGGTAATATCTTTTTAAGCAGTCTGTGAGCCCTTTAATGATGTTCACTATTATCCAGAAGGCTCATAAGAGCAGCTGCATACAAAAAGAGCTAGTCTTCAGCTGTTCTGTATGATTAATAAGTACATTTAACGGTTATCTCATTCAATATCTTATTATAATTATACATACAGGCAATAAAACATTCTGTTTGTGCAAGTCCTTATCAGACTTATGTATAAGAGACAAATATATCATGCTAATATATTAGTATATAGCTAATATATGGTAAGTACAGTTAATACAATGTATATTATTTTCATTATATTGCAGGTATACATATAAATACAGTATCTCCCAGTTCCAGACATCAGTGTCTCCTTTGAGCTGCTCACATTTGCTTGGAAGTGCTATTCCTGAGGATGCTCTAACCTACAGTCTAAGTTTTCATCTCTTGCACCGTGAGTCCTCACAGATCCTTGAATGCCAAGGAGACAACAGGATTCCACATTGAGATTTATCATTTGTAGTTAAAAGACATCTTGGGATGGAAATATCCCACAGCCTCCATCCACTCCACAAATCCATTTTGGACTTGTGGCACCAAACTACATGTGCAATTTTAAGCACGTGAACTAATGAGACCTATTCACAGTGCTCTGTTAAGTGAGATACTGCAAATGTATTTAAAGTATATTGAAAGATTCCCAAACCATCTAATCAACAGGACACAACTTTGGCATAGAGACACTAACATAAGAGAGTTATTCAAGCTCCATCACTATTCATCCTTTAGCTGGTTTACGTACAATTTCCACAAAACTAGCTCATTTTTTTTCATTAGTAAATAGCCTGACACCATATCAGTCACCTACCAGCTATCAAAACTCCATTTCTACTTTCATGGACCACCTTTCAACTGGCTTTAAGAATGTCTCAGGCTATTACAAATAACATCACATACACAAAACATATCTTCATTAGATCCCAAGCTGTGCAACAAATCTGCATTTAGGATCACAGAAAAAATGCAGCCACTTCACAAACAGAATATACATTGCCACAGTAGGAAATACAATGCAGAGAGAAGGAGAAAAAGAAGTCAGAGGGTTAAATTAAAAGTTCAGTCTCAATGTTTAGCAGCGTAAATGCAGTTGTCTGTCAGACAAAGAGCATCGTTTCCAGTACTGTCTGTCATTTACTGCAGAAAACTACAAAGTTGATTTTTGAACTGGTCAGAGCCCAGGAGACGTCACATGAAATGAAAAGCAGAATGAAGAAATGCCAAGAGGGCAGCGAACTGTTTAAAGATCTTTCTTTAAAAAAAAAAAAAAAAAAAAAGAGAAAGCACAGAGATTGAGATAGACCTTTCTGCTTAAAAAATAAAAGACCAGAAAAGAAATATAATTTCTGATGTGCAAACATTCCAATTGGTCTTGAACATAAGGTAATCTTGCAAGTACTGTCAAATAGAGCTCACCAGTGAAAGCACTTCCCCAAGTTTTATTGCAATTCCTTAAATTTTATGGAGGCAGTTAAAAGGGACGTGAAGCAAAGAAGGTCTAGTATTTTATGACAAGCCTCACAAATGGTTTTATTCTAAGGAAATAGCTACAGCTATTGTACTGCATACAGTAATGAGGTCTAGGAAACAGTTGCTTCAGTCAGAGCAATTGTAAACCAGAATTATTTTTATTTTATATCTGAATTGGTCTCCAAAGATATTGCCAGCATTAAACCCTGCCACTTCTTGCCCATGTAGGAAATTAGTGATGGGTAGGCATATCATGCTGCTGTATCTCTAGAACTGCTACAAAGACTTATCAGGACTGGGAAAGAAAAGGAAAAAAAAAAAAGTAGGAATAAAAAGCTATTTAATCCAGAAACATTCAGAAAAAGCTTGGGTTTGGGAAGAATCATTTAGACTTAATTTTTCCTTTATAAAATTAAGTCATTAGAGAGAAAGTCATTAGAAAGAAAAAATGTTTTTGGAATATCTTTACAGAACATAAAATCAAAGCAGAATAGCAAATCCAAACAAAAAGAGACAGTGTCTGTTATCCAGAACTGTATCTCCATCAGGAAGAGGCACTCATTGCAGAATGTGTGTGCCAAATGCAAGTTCATCTTTGCCTTGTTAAGGCACCTGGCCAAGTTTTCCTACAAGTGCCCCAAATTATATGATTCTACATCTAAATTATATGACACAGCACTGTATACAGGCATTCAGGGAAGGGTTTAATCAAGATGACACTAACTTCTGCTGAAACTGAGCAAGAAGTGGATACCTAACTAGGTGCCCTAGCAAACGCAGTTTGGGGGTACAGACAACTTGGAATGCTGATATTTTATTTGTACATGACAACAAAACATTTGCAACATTCTAAAAGATCCCTGTACTTTACAGTATTAGTCTTTCAAAGTTCCACAGTTATTTCTTCTACCATTGTTCAGCAGCTATCTATATTCTAATTAGCTATATAAAAAAAAAAAAGTGTGAAATTTCTACCTAGAGATAGCTTTTCACCTCAAAAACCCAAACAGAGTAAAATTCTTGATTATAACAGTGATACTGATTCCAAGACACTAGAATGGAAAGAACAGCTGTGCCATGTTGGAGCTCTGCCATACCATCAACTATCTCTGGCCAGCACCACTCTGCCTAGAGCAGAGAGAAAGAAAATAAATGTTTACCCACAATACTGCCCCAGATTCCTACAGTGAGTTGAGTCAGAGGTAAAAGCTTTCTGCTAAGCAGCTCTCCTTGGATTTTCTTTCACAAATCCATCAACCACTCTATAAAAATAAAGATTTTCAGCATCTTGTAGAGGTAACTTCCTTGACCAAACTACCCACAGAAGCCTCTTTTTTTGCTATGAAATTAGAACTTCCTAATTTAATTCGAGGTCTCCTATGTTTTACACTGGAAAGAACAATGAACAGCTTCTCTATTCACCTTCTTTATGTCAGACTTCGTGGACTTCTACCATGTTGACCCTTAATCAACTTTTCTCCAGGCTAAACAGTGTTAGCATACTTCATTTTTTCATATTACAGAAAATTTTCACTGCCCATGATTATCTTTGCTATTCATCTCTCTAACTTTTTTAGGGTTTTTTACTTATTATTTGAAATGGGGGAACCAGAAATGTTTAAAGCACTCAAGATCCAAGCCTAATGTGGATTTATACAGTGGTATAATCATGTTTCCTCAAAATAGTAAAGATAGCTTGCTTTCATGATATAGAAATATAGAGATAAAGCAGCAGGACTTAGAATTCAGTATCTGTAAGTGGATTTAGACAATATTTTAAAATATCCTTGCTGTCCTAAGGGCAATCTTATTTTCATATATATCCAAGAGAACCTACATATCACTACAGTCCAATAACTAAGACTGAACTGCATGGCTTATAGTTTTATTCATAAGGCAGAGCAAAACAAAGTTCTTTAGCTAACACCTATACATAAGTTGCTAGTAATTCTGTCAAATTATTAAGTGATGAAATAACACAATGGTCATCCCATTAGAGGAACCCATACAAAATCAGGCTGAAGACTGTAATCACCAAAGTTACTCTTTACTTCTGCAGTGCTGAGGTCTTATGTGAGACCGAGATTAACAATTGCTGCTTCTTTCAAGGAAACAGAGTTAATCAAGTTGATCCAAGCTCACAAGGTCCACCAATTAATTTCCCTTGCACTGAAGTCTTGCACCAGACAGATAGCAATAAATATGTTAAGTTCATTATTTGAGTCTTCCAGATTTTTGCATAACAGAAATAAATGTGATATGACTGTTCTGTACCAGCTCCTGGCTAACACCATAGTGGGCAATGCTCCATACTGGGGTGGTTTGGCTGTGAAATTCCCCAGGACTACCTCTTGTTCTCTATCAAGTCTGGTGGAAGAAAACTGTATCTTCTTTGAATAGTGTAAAAGTGTTATCAGATCGAATGGGATATTCCATTTCATAAGCAAAAGCTGTGTGAGGTGATACAATGCAGCAGAGTCTCTAATCCCTTCCTCTCAGCAAAGTGTCTGCTGAAGTGTGTGTTGACAGTTCTCTACAGCCTGAAATGGGGACAAGACTAAGTTGCTCCCTCTTCTTAAAAATCACCTTTTTTTAAAAAATCAAGCCCTCTGAAACCACAACTAAGGGAATAACTAAGGGATTTAAAGCTTTATGCTGAAGGGCAAAGACAAGAGGGTTGCACTAACATACACAAAAAAATGGTGTTCACACATTTCTAACACATTCAAACATATGTTTTCGAGTGGTCTGCAAGAAGTTACACCAGACCATGAAGTTTCAGGTTGTAAGGTCAGACAAATATCCTGGGAACTACTCCTCAACACTGCAGAATATCAAAGGAAAAATTAACTAGCATTTTTCAGCTCCTGAAAAATGTAATTTTTGTAAACAGTAAGCTGTTCAAAATTGGTTTATGTAGGGATGTACAGCATCCCTTCTTGGAAAGAATATCTACGGTGCCAATTTCCTACCAGCACTATATAAACTGAGACAAGAAGCAAGTACCTGGAACTAGATATATATTGCTTGGCTGAGCAGACTAAATGCAATAAAACTGAACTGACTCCCAAGAGGATTTCAGTTATTGTATATACCACCTTTAATCACTTCCCATTCCTCCAAGAATTTAATATAAGTTCAAAGCTTTATGGGTCTTTAAAAAAAATAGGTTAAGATTAAGATTAGCATTAGGAGGTTGTTTTCTAGAGAAAGGAATGTCAGGATATATTGCAGGATGTTCTCACTCATATGTCCAACAAATAAGGATTTATTTTTGGATAAAATGTTGCATTGGAACTGAGGATACTTACATTCATTTGGCAGCACTGCCATCAGTTTCCTGCATGACCTAAAGCTAGACAGTAAATTACTCTTATTCAATTCATGTCAGTGAAGACAATAATAGTTAATTTTTCCCACTTGTGTTTATTCAGACAGGAAGATGTCTCTGGTAGAGATTCTTTCTACCCTTATGTATATAAAATACCAAAGGAACTCTGATCATTTGTGCTGCTGTAATAGGAATAATTGTATATATTATTTCCTCCAGGTTCCCCTGTTCTTTGAAACTCCTGGATCTACATGACAAATATGTAGTCACCACTAGAGGCAGGGCAAAACTGAATTTTAAAAAGATGCCCTTGGGTAATACAAGTATGAAGATTTTTGTATGGTCATATTGCATATGACTGGATCAGGTCTTGGCAAGAAATTCCATTTCATTTAAGCACAAAATCAGCCCTGATTAACAGACATCTTGTGTTAACAAATACCACCTATTTAATTAAGTTATTCTTTAAATTACCTGTAATGAGAACTGTTGTGGCTAAGGCAACGAGACATAGCAACAGCAGAGAAAGATCTCTTAGAATGGTGATGTATGAAGGCATACAAAGACATCAAAAGCAACATGGGACTTGAACTCCCTTCTGTTTTCTGTATAATTGCTATGTACTTTCTCAGTAAAAACAGAAAGCACATCCTAAAAATTTACCCTTTAATTAAAGTGCAGCCCTTGCCTTATAACATTTGCCCTTTTCTAAATTAAAGTCAATTGATACTCTTTTTTTTTTTGTGCTAAACAAAATGTAAGAAAATGTTATTCCAAATAGTAACTATGACAAAGTAAACTCGTGTCAATCAATACAACTGAGCAGTGAAGAGTGTCCAAGAGACTGAGCTGTCTCCAGTATGTAGAAAATTAAATAAATGAGATAAAGTGCCCTAGATAAAGGACTGGGAGGGGGAGGCAGGAAGGAAAAATGGGTTCTTAATATATACCAGCATGATTTTAAGTATGACTCAGCTGCTTTACTTTCTTTTTCCTCTGCGGAAGACAAATTTTAAAATCTTTAAAAAACTCAGATCGTCCCTCTTGGAACTAAATCTGGCAAATGATGTAAAAGACAATAAGAAGGGCTTCTTCAAGTACATCAGTAGGAAAAAATTAGGAGAATGTGGGTCACTGCTGAATGGGATAGATGGTAGAGGATACAGATTAAGAGCTACTGAATTCCTTCTTTGCTTCAGTCTTTCTTGCTAAGACTGGCACACAGGAATCCTGGACCCTGGAGGTAAAAAAGAAAGTCTGGAGAACAGAAGATTGCCCCTTGGTTAAGGATGATTGGGTTAGAGATCATTTAGACAAACTGGATACCCACAAATCCTTGTGCCCCAAAGGGATGTACCCACAAGTGCTGAGGGAGTTGTCAGATTGTATTGCTAAAATGTTCTTTATCATCACTGAAAGGTCATGGAGAACAGGAGAGGTGCCTGAGAACTGGAGGCAAGCCAATGCCACACCAGTCTTCAAAAAGTCTTCATCTGCTTTTCAAAATCTGTCTGCAATTGATTCCTTCATTAGAAATTATATAAGCTACAAACTAGACTTAAGAAGTGTAGGATGGCACCATATTTTCTGAAGCTATTCCTTAAATAACCCTTCAACGGGATACTCTATGTGATGCAAGTTTATGATACTATGTTAGATTCTAAATTGTGAAATGAACTTCAATATTAAAGTGCTGCCTCTATATCCTATAAAGGGCAATGTTTGTGATATGAACAAAATTACAGTCTGTCACTGCTAAATGACATTGTGTTATCAAGTAACAACTGGCAAGATGAAGCAGTTGGAAGGGAATCTAAACACTTTTGATATTCATCCAAAGTGAAGAAAATACTATCTCCTCAGCCTGGATGAAAATTGTTTTGAGCAATTTATCAGACTATTGATGCCAAAGCTAGTGTTGTGAAGTACAGATTGAGACAGTAACTTTGGTCTGGAATACAAACTTTAATTCTAGTATTAAGAAAACATAATATTAACACACACTGTTGTAATTCAGACAGCTGATTAATTGGCTGTGCCATGAAATGAGCTTTGAGAGACATTAAAGTGCTAAGATACTTTGTTAATTACTCCAATAGCAGATGATGCACCAAGTATGCTTAGCAATGGAAGTATCAATTATGGAAAACTGTAACTTGGTGTAAACTGATGTTGTTGGTTTCATCTGAAAGGCCCTCTCACTGGAAACAGCTGACATGCACAATAAAAAACTGCCATCAGCTAACCACAGACCTTCTATTTGTATTTTTTACATACACCTGTGGTATTTAATATATTTATATTTACATGAGAAAGTAGCACACTACTGCAATGCTCTCTGGGCAACAAGGCACTGGCTGGCAAATAGTGACCTGATAATCAAGAGGACAAAAGAATGGCCTGATTCCAAAGGGTTTATAATGTTAACCCTAAAAGATATGAATTTTACACTTTTCCTTCAATAGACCATAGTTATATACAAGCAAAATTAAGTTTATATAAAATATAATGTTCCATGCTTGGTAGAAGAAATGAACAGAGGTTCATGTGATCATCACAATCACAGGGTTTTTTTTCATACCCCTAATACAGTTATGTTTCCTACCATCTCCTTTGGCCATATACTGTTCCTGGTGATGTTTTACCATATTCCCTGCTTTGCCTTTCTGTTTTACTCACCATCCCTTCCCAGCTCAAATACACTCCCATTCTACAACTGGTTGAAACTCCACCACTTCACTTTTAGCCTGCTTTAGGTTGTTTTGCTTGCCTGTATTATGATTCTTCCTACAAAACCCTTTACAATTTCTTTCCATTTAATGCACTTCCATTTAGCTTCAGGATTTTTTTATCTTTGTCATTCTCTGTGAACCCACCACATCTGGGCTTTTTCTAATGGTTCTCCATACTCCTCCCCATTCCTAGAATATTCTATCCCTTCCATCATGCCAAACAGCACCATTCTGTTCTCCCTAATCTCACTGCAATATACATTCTGCTGCTATTGTCTACCCATTTAACCTGCTCTTTTCTCTCTTCACTACTTACAATAGCACTTATCCATAGAAGACAAGAAAACTAAAATAATACTTTGAAATTAACATGATGTCTTCATTCATTTATTCCATTTCTATTCCATCCCTTTGGTATCATGCCCCCCTACCTCCCAAGTTGGTTTTCATTACCTTTCTGTTCTGCTACACAAAAATGCAAAGAACCAGAATCATGCTGTCACCACTGGTAGCTCACCTTTCACACACTAATTCACATTGTTAAACTGCAAATTCACTGAAGCAAATATTGGTCTTTTAAAATATCCTTCAAATTATTTCAGGGCTCAGCTCCTCTTTCCCATGCCCTGAGTCTCTACCATGTCATGCAGCCCTTCTCTTTTACCTGTGAGATGTCACTGTTTTCTGACACAATCTCCCTCTTCTTCCTCAGAAACTCACTGAAAACATCATTTTTATTTAGTCCATAAGCAAAAGTTGAAGGAGGATGTCTAGAATCAGGAGAAAATATTTTAAAACTAAAAGACCAGAAGGAAGAAGTAGGCATCTCATGAAATTGAGGGTTCCTTCCAAATTACTGTAGCCTTCAACTAGTACCCTGTAAGAGCTTTTAACTGACTGCTATGCCTTAAAAAAGACAAGGACCTAAAGGGAGAAATCCCTCCCTTTTAAAATAAATTTGAAAAGTCAAAGATGTTTTCTTATTGATGTTATCCACCTCATGCAGTGGAGACTGAGCATTACCATAGCTGCAGCATTTGAATTATTTAAAACAAATTATCATCATGCACCAGTAAGCCATTTCTGACCCACAGTTTCAAAAATTAAGTGCAGAGTGACACATCCCTGCCCAAAGCTGGTCAAATCTGCAAGGTTAGATTGGTCTGCTGGAATCAGCTGTATAATTCAAAGCTGGTTTTGATGAAATTCCAGCCAACATAAATATGCAATTTTACATCTTAATTGGAGGCAGGGTTTAATTCTATCACTAATGAATGATGAGATGATGTGAAATAGATTTTAAAAAAACCCCAACGTTCACTGAATAAGGTATTCTCATTTTCACAGGAAACATCTCACAAATAAAAAACTATAGAAATAATGATAAAAAAATACAAAGGAAAACTAAATAGAAGAATGCACTGGTGGATATTTTAAGATGTCCAATTTAAAAGTATAACTCGATAGGAGACACTGAGTGTAATATATTTCTCAGTGTGCCAACTGTTCCATCTCTCAGAGTGAGAATCAGTTCCTCCACATTTGAACCAATTTCTTAGAAATTATTTTTGTGCATTAGTTACAACAAACTTTTTCTTCAGATCAGTCCACAATGTCTTTTAAGCTTTATTAGGATCAAATAAAAGTAAATTTTATTTAAACAGGAAGTCAACTGCATTCTAACAAGCCTGATGATCATATGAGATCTGCAATATTTACTTGTTCTAATCTCAATATCTGATCTATAAAATAATGTCTTTATGAGTTCTCATTGATTGTTAACAATAGTTTTTTTGAAGGAGTTTATTTTCAGCATGCCTTTAACAGCAGTGCTCACATACACTGCAAGGACATTGAGTACTCTGAAATTCCCAATTGCTTTTTTGTTTCTAGGCCAGTCCTTGTAGTGATGTTCTCCAGAAAAGCTGAAAAGTGATTTAAAAGAGAGAACATTTTTCTCTGTTGTTCAGGCTTTGATTTTTGCCTGCTCAGTAGACTCAATGGTATGCTTTGTTTCATGTATATTTTGAGGAGCTGAATATCAGAGTTCAGAGGCCAAGCACAGAAGATTAACACAGACTGTTTCTATTGAACTGTTTCTGTAGGCACCAAGCACAGTTTTCTTCTGTTTACAGACATGCCTGTCTATATTTCAAAATCTTGAATGCTTTCAGGTATTTTACATTTCATGGTGGGTTATCATTTTCCTTTTTCCCCCAAGTGAAGAAAGCCCCCAAACAATATTTTATATATCTGTGTATTTAATTACTTTGAAAAGACAGAGTCTTTCAGGAGTATTTAGTTGAAATTTACCACAGCTCTCTGTCCTATATGCTACAAATCACTGCACAAAGGGATGCTAAGGAACAACTGATGAACCATTGACATCTAAAGGATCTGGTAATGTATTCTTCTGTCCATTTTGTAGAGGATGCAGGAGGAACTTCACTTACTGAATTGGAGATCTGTAGAGATTACTTCAAACTAGAGCAGGAAATTACTTTTTTTTCCCTCTTCTGCCCACTATTTGGCCTGACACTTGGCATTGAACTTGACCCAAAACTTTACAATAGACTACTTTTAGCAAGAAAAAAATGCTCAGATCACTTGGTTCAGGGTACATTATAGACTAGCAATCAGAGATCAAAAGGAAAAAAAAAATAAATCGCCTATTACTCTGCACTACTTCCCAATTTAAATCTGCAGCCTGATACAGTTAATTTATCATAGCAGGCAGGGTTGTGAAAAATGAGGCAAATACCATCAGCTATAGACTTTGCAGATGGACTCATAGCTAGGAATTCTTATAAAAATAATGTCTCAGAAGCAGGAGAAAAAGCAATCAATGGGGATCATACTTTGTCACAGGAGACATGCTGAAGTGACACAGGAGAAACATGAGATTACAAACCCAGTACTTTGCATAATAAAGCACCATTCTCTCCCCAGAGTAAGGATGCCGGTCAAAGCTCATTCACCATATGGGATGTCAACTGTATGACTTTATTTCTTATGTAAATAGAGGTAATATAGGTAAGAACTGAAAAGCTACAGATACATACACCACAGGATATCCCCTCTTATCAAAATCACTAGAGGGAAATGTAGATGCATTAGCAAAATAAGACATACAAGGAATCACTATCAGTTTGTAAAACCTGCCTTCCACCTCCCACACCTGCAAAGCTCCAGGGCAGGCAGAAATCTGTGGAAGTCAGTGAAACAGAACTCTAGTGTGTCATTGTCAACCCTCCCTTGGTCCCTTCAGTCTTTCTCTGTTTCATGGGCAATCCAGCCTTCTGTCAAGAGAGGTCCAGGGAGAAGGTCAGTGCCTCTGCCTGAATACCAAAAAAACAACATCCTGTAATCTAAGATAGTTTATCCAGAGGAAATATCCATTTTCTCACTGGTAATGAGGAGTTAGCTCTCTAGTCCCTTATACTGAACCAACTTGTTTCCTCAGAAACAAACAGAGAATAGTTCACTTCTGGAGCTATTCTGCATATATACTGACAAGTCCACATAGATTTGGCCTCCTCCATCCCCTTACATCACATTAAGAACATGCAACATTATCTCTAAGAAAGAGATAATGTTTTCAGCATGGCCTTTAGCTTCAGAAAGTGCAGTTAGTTTGAAGATAGTTAGTTGAAAAGTAAAATAACTGAACAGAATTAGTTTCATTCCAACTCAAACCTGGACAGATCTGAAATAAGGGGGGGAAAAAAAAAAATCAGATGTCTCCTGGAATCCAGAAGAGACCAAGGCCAAGTGTCTAGCAGGATGGGATAACCCTGAGGGGACCTTACTTGAGGTACTCTGTGCAGTACTGTAAGCCTCCTAAAATGCTGAACGAACACAGAGCAGTGCTTCCCACATTTTTAGAAGAGTCTTGGCATGTATGCATGATTCCCTGAAAGGTCAGGACAGTCTGTAGTGTCTTGGTCACTGCCTTTTCTTTCCAAAGCCTCTCAGTGTTCACATAACCCATCATATGCCAGTAATCCAGGGAGCATCTGACTGCAATACACAAACAGGATTTAAGAAGCAGAAGACTACCTGGATGATCCCCAATGTCATTATACATCTCTGCAAGGTCAGGCAAGCAGAGTATGACCTAGAGACATTAACTTTGTGCCAACTGTTCCCTTATTCCAGGAAAATAATCTTGCTTTAATCTTATTTGCAAGTGTTTGATAAAAGAACCATTTATCATCTTCTTTAAATGAATATATCTCATTTTCAAATCATTGTGATGCATCTTATGTGATCTATATTGTTAACTTATCACTGCAAAAGCTGACAGGCCTAAAATTAGATCATCCCACTGCATGTGGATACAGGGAATTAAGATTGAACACCACACTGTCCTTCTGCTCCACTCTGCTCTATGGTGGTGTCAAGAGTGAAGTCAGAAACAAGTAGAGCAGACAGCAAGACCCTTGCATGGTTCCTTCATTTGAAAGGTGTTTTAGGGTCTTCTGAAACACAGGGAAAAGATGCTGTGGAAAAGAAAAGATCACTGCAGAAGTCAGTAGTGTATGTTTGTGTATATGTGTGCATGTTGGTGGCAATGGCGAGTTGTCTGAGAAGCTGAATTGTTACCCATGTTACAGCCTTGTTTAATTTGTCTACAATTTAAAAAAAGCTTACTTTTTAGGAGCTTTGGGATAAAAGTTGTTTGGGGTTTTTTTAAGTGTCACGGGAATTTTAAGACAGTTTATATTTTGAAAATGTCACTGTAAAGTGGAGTGTGAAATGAGCCATGTGGCAAGACCTCAAGACTACTAAATCCATGGATTGCTGAACATAAGGGTTCAGAAAACAGGAGAATGTGAATTTCATGATAAACAGACACTTCATTGACAGGCACATCTCATTTCAGGCTTGGTAGAAATAGTACAATAAAATGTGATCTGTGATACACACACTCCCTCAAGACAGCTTTCCTGAGAAAATGATGGTAAGGATTAAAATCAATTATATTGTGACTTGTGTCAGGTACATGATCTGTACCTCCCTTTTTTCATCTTGCATACACACACAGGCAGAGTGATGGAAATTGGCAGATGTGTATAAAGTACATTACACCAAGAAGTGTGTGTACAGGCAATCTCTTTGCAAAAGAAATCTGACAATGTGGATAGCAGGACTTCAAAATGTCCATACAAGTATTATGGATTCCTGGTTTGACTACTACACTTGTTAAGACTGCAAATAATCCTATGCACAGAAACATCTTGGAGAGATTACACACCAAGGAAAAAAAAGAGCATCTGAGGAATCCAAGAACAACAGTCTGCACAGTATTTTGAACTGTATACAAAGAAAACCACTGCCTCAAAAGACCTCTGTGTCTTTGTGCATCTCTCTCTACTGAGAAAGCTAAAAGATGATGCTTAACATTGTACTTCTATGTCTGTAAAATGGGAATTTTGCACTGTAAAAAGTTGCCAGAGAAACGAAGTGTTAAAAAGGAGGTTTGTAATGAAGGAAGTCTCAAGGAGATGAAGAGACAGCTTTGGGAAGGATATAAATGAGAAACATTCTTTTATAGCAGGGATGCTGGTCTAGCTGACCTGGGTTAAAAAGGAGCTAAGCTGGAAAGATTCAGTGACTCAGGAGACCAGTCATGAGCTAAAAGAAAACCATCCAAGAAGGGCTGATCCAAGAGCCCAAAGGATGTTCCAGGGTTGTAAGGAAATTGAGGCATAGAAACAGCACTCCAGTCCACTGGCACACAGAAATTTTGAGCATATGAACTCAAAAGAATAAAGCCCAATAAAGCAGCCTGACAAGTGTCAGTACTGCAGATACTTGATCAGATCCCTGACAAATCAATAAACACATCTTCTCAAAGCAAGGTGGCTCTGGATTACATAACTGTATTGTTAATCTAGACTCAGAAATACTCTTAACTTTTAAGAAATGTGCCTGAATCATATAGCAATCAATCACTCTCATTCAACTTTTTACATTAACATTTTGTGTAAGAATTATGAGAATATTAGGAACATAAAATTATGCAAATGTATCTGTATATCAGGTATTTGTGCTATTTATTTCCACTATACAACTGGCATTAGTTTCACTTTTTGGTGATACTGTTCCTGCTTTCATCAAACCATTTTGCTGTTGCACTACCATGCACACTTTTACTCCAATCACACTAATTTTGCACACAAATAGAGCACTTTAGACAAGATCTAAGAGATATCAGGTTATTGCCTAGAGATAAGAAAGATAACACCACAAAAGATTATTCACTATTTAGACAAGAACAGGTCCATAGAATACAGATTGAAAGATCTACCATCTTGTTCAACTCCTACTAATCTACTAATGGCAAGTTAGATAGAAAATTTCTATACAAAAGTTGATACATTTTAAAAAAATACAGGCTAGAATCTTGTTGATAATCACATACATCATATAAAAAACCCCTATAGATTCAAGATATGAGAGAAGAACTATGTCTTCCTTTGGCTTGGAACATGGAATGAATGTTATTTTCTTATTAGTGTCACTGTTTGAATTTAAGATCTGAAATGGCACTTCTGAGACAAGGTGAAGATCATGTTCCATCTTATTGTTAAAGAAACAGAACATAGGGTTAGAACTTGTGTCTTGGTGAGATTTTACTTTCTTGTTGCAAGTCCTTATTACCATGGTTTCTGGTAGTGTAATGCTTCATAAACTACTGAAATGACTGCACACAGAAACCAATAGCTTTCTTTCAACACTGATATAGATGATGGAAATATATCTCATTGAATTAAACTGATTGGAGGGAAAGTGAAGAAGTAAAGACTACAGAGAAAGGAAAAACTTTACTAAGTGCCAAAACATTGGCATGGGCAAGTAAGAAGATCATTAACTGTTCTACACAACACAAAAGCAAGCTCCCACTAATCAGGAACCAAGGTCATGACTGCAACAAAAATAAGAACTAGAAGTGCTCCAGCATACCAGCCTACTGGGCAGTATATGAAGACATAATAACAAAAGAGGCTTTTTTTCCTGTTTTGTCTTTGCTTTCAATTAGTGGCTTTTTACAGTTACCATCCAAAACTGGTAGAAATCACTGCAGATATAAGTTTAAGGTCCTGAAAGACTCAGATGCATTAGAGAAAAAAAGAATCTCTTTGAAAATCTTTCTTAAGTGATCTTTTAATGATGCATGCTGCATACTGTGGAAACCTAGCAATTAGGCAATTTAAGAAATGAAGAGATGAAAATGGAGTTGTCATGATGCCAAGTAGCATTGACACCAAGAACACAAATATGAGAATGACAGGCTTTTTAGTTCTGTTATTCTCATTAATATTCCAGTGAGTTGTTCTAATCTATTGCACCTTGGTATGCAGGTTAGTTTTACACAGCCATGCATATAAGTCTGTGAAAAATAATATTTATAGATCAAAAATCATAGTAATTTACAAGTGTTTGGTTGAAAGCAGAGGTTTTTTTTCTTTTTCTGTTCAAGACCATTTAAATGATTACCAGAATTTTCTATAGGCTAAATATAATCTCTGCTCCCAGTTCTTAGTTTTACTATATCTGTACTCTAGGAAAAAAAACAAGTACCTATGTGAAAGAAAAATTTGGAGCAATGCACTAAAGCTCCTAAGTTTAGGGACCACGCAGAGATTTGCTGCAGCTTATGCAGATGTGTGCATGCAGCACAAAGCAAGGCTATGCAGGAATACTTGAGTTATTTCTGTTTAGATACACCAGCAAGGCTAAACAGATCTGATGATGTGAATATATTGTTGCCAGTACCCCTAATAACTCGTAGGTCCTGTGGACATATCCTTAGTGATCTCATTCCTGTATTGGGCCACCCTATGAGCTAAATGATACCCAGGCTGTTGTGACTCAGGGAAGCACTACACTACTTAGGTTGCTCAAAGTCAGAAACTGAAATCATGCAGTACTTCTTATCATACCTTCTTAATCAAATGGCAAAAGTTTCCCTCAGTGAATGAGAAGCTTTTCTTCTGCTAGGATTACCTAATTCAGATGCCAGAAGGTTTGCATCAACACACAGAAGAAAGATCTAGATACTGGTGTGGACACATCATCACCCAGGCAGGATGCAGAGATTATCAAAAAAGATTGCCAGCCACTGGACTAAACAATGATCAAATTGATAGAGGGGTAAAAATTAGATAAAATCTAGGTGCCATTTAGCCTCAAAGTAACATCCTCAGAAAAGGTCTCCTCCTAAAAACAGTATGTTGAAAAGACATCCCGTTCAAACCTGCCACAAAAATCAGGTGGAGGAAAGAAGTTACATATTCTCTAAGAATAATCAATAGGACTGGAATAATTTGGGCTCTGCACCTGCATTCTATTCCCCTGTGCTCAAGCCTTTAAGTGACAACATCCCCTGAAAAGCAATTGCACTCCACAAAGGCAGGCATCTTCCCATGGGATTTTAAGATTGAAAAGAAAGAGCATAAAATGCAAGTGATCCAAAATTTATGATTCAGTGAAAGCAAACTATGGTTTTTTTGAAGGAAGAGAGGATCTGTTTGTTTTCTTGCCAGTTCACATGGTTTAAAGACTGATCAGTGACTAAGGAATCTAATGCAATCAGGCAACTGAATAACCTAATAGTAAATGCATCTTAAATGGAGTTGAATGCAGAATAATGGAAAGAACTAGATGAACCTCTTGCATATTCTCATGCCTTGTACCCACAAAAAGCACTAGACATATTTCTGAAAAACACAATGTCCAGTGGCAGTATAAAAGAAAAAAAAAAGATTAATTTTTAGCCTTCATTAAGGAATAGAAAACAACCTGGAAAACATCAAAGTGCCGTTTTATAATAATAAAATACTTTTCAGTAACACCAACCTGTTTGTTTTCAGGTATTATTGAGTATATGGATAGTACTATAAAATTGTCCATGAAAGATTGGATTTTAATCTTTCTCTAGAACATGTGATACTGGCCACTACTAGTCTCTGGAAATGGAGATTTAGATAGACCTTCAGTCTGTTCTATTATAGCAACCCCTGTGCTACTATTGAAACGAAAAAGTTTAAATAAATTAATACATTAGCAAGTAAAGACTTAAAAAAATATCACTTTCTTCAGTTAAAAAGAAAAAGTAAATGTCAGAGATAACAAGCCACTGAGATCTTTGTAAAAGAGAGAAATAAAGCTACAACAAAAATTCAAATCTAAACCAAAGCACCAGAAGCATGATACATATTGATGAAGGTCTTATCTGGTCAAGAGCTACAAATGCTGAAAACTTTGAAAAAAAAACAAGCAAACTTCTGCAACATCAGTGCTTTAGGTAAATATTACAAGGGGTTAATCATTTCACATGCTTCCCCAGCCAAGGTTAGCAGCTTGAGCTCAACCATAATTGAGCTGCTGCTTCAGGAAATGAAGTACACTGTGAAGATTCTCAACTTGTTAGGAAAGATCAGGACAAAGTTTAGTAAGTCCTTGTTTTATTTTTTCCTTTTGGCTCACAGTAGAAAGTTTCACATAGTATAATTGAAATGAGATATTAGACCCTAAACTTCAAGGTACATATAATTACAAAGTAATCACTGTTCAGCTACCTGCTAGAGCATCATTTTGTAAGTCTCAAAAGCCACATCATTTTAAGTGAATCATTTCTGTTTGTCCTTTATTTACAAGTTACTATCGGTATTGAAGCATGTCTGCTTTGATTATTCCACAGCCACCATCTAATAGAGAGGTTTATGCTTTCCAAGTTCATTTGACAGAGGTTCACAGATCAGTCTCAAACCAAGGTCTCTGAGATAAAATGCACTTATTTATCCACTGAAGCCATCTACTGTAAAATCAATATCTCAGCTGTAATGAGTTGTAGGACAAGTCAATTAGAGTACAGATTACTCTGTCAATTGGAACACATAACTTTCCTCTGTAATTAAGTATTTCATATGTGGTGCATTGCATTTGGCACTGGTTGCTTTGTATAATTACTGTACACTTTATTTTAAATGAACAAGAAACTACCTAAAATACTTTGGCTTCCACTTCCAAGGGTGCATGAGCCAAAACAGAGGCTCTGGAGTAACCAGAAAAATTTCCTGCCCTAGCAGGAGCTGGCATTGAAAATAAAGTGTGCTGGATAATTAATGTGCCTGTCCTTTCATGCTTTAGCTTTGCTACTGATATGAAAACAGTTGCTTTAGAACAGCCCAAATCATCACTTATCCTAGTTACGGGAACAGTCCAGGTGTGGAAGGCAACATGAAAAATTAGAGCTTAATTCCATAACTTAAGGAAATATTTCTATTTTAAAATGCAGCTAAGAAAATACACAGCTACTTCATGTTGTTCTTAAAACAACCACTCACCATGAGCATGCAACCCCTATTCGGGTTCACAGGTGATTGAGGCAACTAAAACTTGTTACACCTGTAGTGACACAGGAGCATACTGGGAGTTCAGGACATAAATAGGCAACATCATCAACTTTGGAAGGGGAAGACCTTGGGGTGGGATGCTGGACAAACACAGAACAGCCTGAATTCTTGAGAAGCCCATAGCACAGCTAGAACCCCACACTGCTGAAGATAAAGGATGCGTTTGGAACTTGTGCATGTAACATCAATAGCATGAGGGACCAGCAATAATCTGAGACAGAGTTTTTATGCTGTGCAGACCTCTGTCCTCAGGGCAGGGATGCCAGAAAGGATACAATTTCTGCATCCCGAGTGTGTAGACTTGTGGTTATATTCGTAAAATGAATATATTTCAGACTCAAGAGGAGTCTGAATTTGGTTCAGTTCAACCAGCTCTAGTAGGACTTAAACACAAAAGTCTGGGACCTTCTGGAAATCCCTCATTGCCATTGTGTGCACCAATTTATTTTTTAAAAAGACATTTATTATTATGCTGTGGTTTGCAGGTAGTGTATATATAAAGGTTTTGCTTATTCTAAGAATAAAAAAAGAACTGTGTTGTCTGTTGTCCCAAAGAACATCTTTGTGGATAGAGATAAAAAGTTCACTTTTTTTTTATGTTCCTCATTTGTTCTTCAGCTCCTTCCTTTTCATTGTTGCATCTGATCCACTACCCACAGAAATCAAAGGAAGATTTTTCTGATCAGTGCTCCTCTGTTGGTGTCAGATACAATCAAAGACTGGGAGTTTATTACATTAGAAAGTGTTGAGATTTAGTGACAGAGCAGATCAAATTGGCTAGGGGAAACAACCACACATCAGCATTTAAAGTGCATTGACTTTTTCTTGAGTAAAACCTGTTCTGTAGTCAAGGAAGCAAACTTTTCATATTTTGATGCTCACTTTGTCCTTTCATAAAAAGTCACAAAAAGAAACCCCACAGCTATATGAGAAAATAGTTCTTTGGACCATCTGTTAAGTGAGGATTACTATGATTTATTATTTATTTAACATGCAATGCAGAGAAAATACTTTATTGCCAAGGAACAAAAAATTACTCTAGACCAAAGCTGTCATGTATCTGCATTAATACAGAAGAAAATTTACATAAGTATGAGCTATATTTACCTCCATTCCAAGTTCATTTTATATTACCTGAGTGATGTAGAGAGGTCGTGGTGTTAATTAAGTCCATTTCCTATCTTCAAAAACTTCTATCCAAATGTTTTCTAGACACTTAGTTAGTAGCTCAGGTATATCTATTAGTCCCATCTATACCACACAATAAAGTAATACAAATTTCTGGGCAGCAAATTTAAATGGCACAAGACAGAGCTGTGTGGGGTAACCATCTCAAGCCAAGAAGCTCTGCCTAGTGAGCTCAGGAACCAGAGTGGAACAATGTGCCCATCCTGCTCCTGAGACTGTCTGGCTCAAATGTCCCCAACATAACCTGTTCTCTCAATTTTCACCAAGCAGGCATCTTTTTTATTCTTTCAAACCCTCTTGCAATCAAAAGAAATCCACTTCCCACAACAGGCTACTTCTGTGAATCATAGTTTAGCAGATTTTAAAAAGCAAAGAAAATAATTCAATTGCTTATGGTTTAAAATATTTATTGTGATATTCTGCAGTCCTCAGCTCTAGTCAGTAAACTTCATCACACAGAAGTTTTCCATAATAAGCATGCAACAGATACATATATACTTTGCTAAAGAGCTTACAGAGTAATTTTCAACTTCATACCCAATGCAAGTGACTACTTTTTAAAGTAATGCAATTAGCATTAGACCACTTACTTGAGAAAACAACAACTAAAATACATAGTGGAAGCAGCACAGTATTTTTTTAACCACAGCACTGACAGGCAAAGCCACAGGAAGACTTGCCACAGGCTGAGCACATGAAAAGCAAAAGTTCCTAGTACTTTGTGTACATCAGGATTGGATCAACAAAAAGTGAAAATGCCACCCCCTCTTCTTAGAGTGAAACTGCAGGAAACAAAGATTCTGCCACTTGCACAAATAAGCCATGGAGCTGGGCACACAATGTTCTTCCCACTGAGCTTCCAGCTCAAAGTCTAGACACATAAGAGAGGAGCTTTAAAATTTTCCCACTCAGCACCCAGCAGGACTTAAACTGCATTAAGCCTGGCAAGTGGCTCCTCTTACTCAGAATCAAAGTGGCCTAAACTTGGTTTAGTTTAATTTGCTTTGGAAGAAGATCAGGAATTAATCTGATTTAACTAATCCATTTTAAGTTCATTAATTACTTCTGAATTAGTTTTCCAGGGCAGACAGACCCACTTTCATGTGAAGTGTCAGAGTCTGAACTTGCAGATCTAGATGGAACAGTTTAAGGAGCACTTTCCAGATGCAGGTTAGCATCTCCATGGTTAAACCTCATTTTGAGATATTACCTACTACAATTCCATTGAAGAAAAAAAAGAAGGAAGATTAATCACATTCAGTGGTCTACAGAGTAGGCCATGTGTGCACTAATAGACTAATTTAAGGCAGGCTCACTCAATGCTCTCTTGCTGATGAGGCTTTTAACTTCTAATAGTTGGAGGTTTTATGGGTCAGATTGTTTTACCAGCTAAACTGGTAAATTGAAAATACTGGAAGTGGATCTTGAACGGAAGAAAATACAGAACTTTCCTCTCCTGCATTGGTCTCCTATTTAGATTTTTCAGAGGTCTTCGTGGAGTAGCTGATATGCAGAGCAGATGCTCTGAGGTAGAAACTTTCAGGTGACCTGGGGCACTGATCCATCACCTGGAGATGGTGCTGGTATAAGCCTTATTCAGTATTTTCAAAGATTTTCCATCTACCACCTAAAGGGACATCAAATATATTGATTATTTTGCAGGGCTTTTGAAGATGAAAATTACCATTAGATTAGGAGAAATCTGAGCAAGTGACACAAATGCAAATGGTAATTCACTCCAGGAGAGAGGCTGAAGTCAAGCCTGCTGCAATGATTCATTTTGATTTTGTGACACATCTCAGCCATATGTAACAACCTTGCTTCAGGAAACAAGTAAAGAACTGCCCTACTGTTGCCAACCCAGCCCAAATATTACCTGCAAATGTGATTTTGTCAAGAGAACTGTTTATGCTTCAGGGAGAACTCATACCTCCACACTTTTCACTGTCCCAGTTCTCTCAGAGAAGGGCTGCTACTCTCCCTGCTTTACATCTCCACTGACCCCAGCAGGCAGGACTGAGCACAACTGGGACTAGCCACTTGCCAGAGGAACCTTTTCATCCAGGTAGAGAACAGCAGCTTCGGGCAGGACACACTGAATATTTTCTTCTGGCCTCCAGGAAGAGAGACTGGGAAGTGTGCACCCAGGACAAAATTCAGAGAAACACAGGTTTTTGGTGCAGATGCCATTTTGTTCTAGGAGCAGAAATACCCCACCACAGCTCTGCAGAAAACTGCCATCTCACTAGAGGACTTGGAAAATAAATAGCAGGAATACCTGAACATATTCTCCAGACAGCTATAAATAAACATCACCAGCCACTGACTGTGGCAGGCAGCATGGGAGAGTCTCTAATCCTGCCATGAGCTCCTACATCACTACAAAGCCTGGAAGATGCCTTAGCACAGGTTAGCTGAACACACACTGCACTTTCTCATTAGACAAGAGCAGAAATTATGAAACTGGCCCATGTTTTGACTAGCCCCTTTTAACTAAATCCAGTTGCTACAGTAATAAAGCCATAATGATCTAGTCCCAGCTGATGGGAGTAACCTTGCTTACAAGTCTGAATAGATTCAAATAGGAAGTTAACACTAAAAGGTTGTAACAAGCCTGGAAGTTTAGTGTGGTTAACCTTCTCCAAGTTTGTTAAACTTCTACAATAGCAAAAGAGGTAAGCCCCTATATTTAGCACTGAAAAGACTTCTGATTTTAATGTAAATTTATGACACTAAAAACTGCTATCCTCCATGCATATACACCAGCGTTATTGTTGGGGGCTTTTTATTGATTTAGAAAAAGTTCAATTTTCCATTTTCCAGACATTAATGCAAAAAACCTCACACAAACTATGTAGACCATAAAAGCCAAACTCCTTGATGAATGTAAAAATAAAACCGTATGTCTTAATCGTAAATATGACTGTCACAGCAGACAACAACAACAAAAGAATATTCACAGCCTACAGTGGACTACAGCAATATATTACTGCATATAAATGAAACTGATAGATAATGAAATATCACCATCTCATGCCTTGCCACTCTCTGAGCTCAGACTTGTTTTGGGATAGAAGGGAAAACAAATTGTGATTAATGACATTTTATAAGTATTCTGCTTTATATTTATTTATCTTCTTCACAAGAGGAAGAAAGAATATGGGTGAGGGAAGAACCTCTTCGAAGTGTTGATAGATAATTCACAATAC
Source organism: Ceyx melanurus (assembly GCA_024611195.1). NCBI lineage: Eukaryota > Metazoa > Chordata > Aves > Coraciiformes > Alcedinidae > Ceyx > Ceyx melanurus. The sequence goes on along the minus strand of JANHGL010009283.1, from coordinate 27,731 downwards.
ATGTTCTCCTCCACAATGGTTATTTGTGTATGTTTCAAAATTGTTATCACTACATAAAAGATATTTCCAGATAAAATAATGCAACATGGAAGTTCACACTACGTTTTGTGAGACCAAGTTAAGCTAAAGATAGAAAGATATGGGAAATTGTTACACTATGACTCTTCATAGATTTAACAAGAATACAGACTCAAGACACAAAGGGAAGAGCATTTTTGTTGCTTCTCTCTTGTGCTAGGCCTGAAATATCACAGAGCCTTTGGTTGCAGAGGCACTGGGCTTAGCAAAGAAAGCACTTCACTCGAGTTGATCTTGCACTGTTTCAAGAGAAGAGCAGAAACAAAATACTCAGGTACTGTCCCCAAATGTACTCCAGTGTGGCTCTGAACCCATAACACAGCTGGTAAGATGTATGAACAAGAATCAAAACTCAATTCAAGTCCTGTAGGAGACTGAAGATCGTTTGTATGGAAGTTTTTTGTAGTAATCTTAACAGTAGCTCTTCTCTTCCTCCTTTGATCAGTCCTACCACCTTTTCCAGTAATCTAAGGATTACAGAGAAGCTGCTTGAAGAACCTAATCCCCACAGCCACCAGTCTGCTTCCTGCCTATGTCTACAAGTAGCTCCCTGGAGCTTTCTGAGCCTTTTCTTCCATTATCTTTCTAGGTCTTCAATTTTGTAAAATTATCAGCACTGCTTCTGATCAGATCTTTTCCAGACTCACTCTATTCCATCACAAATCATACCAGTTTTACACCTTCTCATGACCTACTTTTATACCAGCAAGTCATTTTTAACATCTCTTATGGCCTTATTTCCTTTACCATCAGCTTTTCCATGTGTTTTTTTTAATGATGCCACCTACTTCTCTCTCCTTTTTCTTTCTCTACTCTTTAGTATTTACTATTGCTTTCCTTTTCACAGATAGTTCAAGATGCACTCAGACCCTTTCCACAGACTATACAAGCTTCTGCTCTCCACTAACCCTACCCTCCACTCTTTCATTCCTAAATGTGATTTGGAAGCTACCTTCAACAAAATCTAACTGAAGACCAAGAAAGAAAGCATTAGTAAAGCCCTGATCACAGCTCCATACGTCCTTCAGCAAAGCTGGGCTCTAGTGGCCTTGCTAAGAGTTTAAGGAGGACCAATTGATCTCGTTCAAATAACACACCCATAGCAGTAAATGACTGCACTCAGCTTTTGTGGTTCTAACACATCATTAACACAGAAATATTGCTGTGCCCATGAAGACAGGCATTACTCTCAGTGTATAATATAAACACTGCATAAGCAAGCAAAACTTAACACAGGACAAAATTACTTACTTCATATTAGTAAATCATGCTGGAAAATAAATTTCCAGAGGACTGCTACTCTTTTGTGGCCCAGAGTCTATCCCTTTCAGCAACCCAGCAGTCAATAACCCCTCTGAAGACACTGCTGCCCATGGTGAAATATTGCTTAATTAGGTAGAGCCAGGATGTTCTATCACATGTGCAGTGCTTTATGAATAATATCAAATGCATCCTGCTTCCTAAGCATTCATCTCACCACAGCACAAAACCTGTGAAGTGACAGCTTGCTACCAGAAGGAAAACTACCCACAAGAGGTATTTGTTATTGTTTCAAAAACAGGAGTCCATCTCTGAACAGTTCAAACAATTTAATAGTCTGCAGTGCTGTCACTCATAAATGCTTATATAGTGCAGGAGCAGAGAAAAGCTCCAGTCAATATCAGGACCCCACTGTGACAAGTTGCATTAATGTGGGAAAATAGACCAGCAAGAGTTTCTCCACAAAAGCAGCTCTGTGATCACTCCCTTTCTATGCTCACTCTAATTCCCCAGTAAGGATGCCTTTCTACTAATCCACTTCCAGACTAGTCTGAGGCAATTTCAGAAAGATCCGGTTGTATTGAGTGGCCACATGAAGAGTTTGCACAAAAGTATTTGGCATGCTTTAAAGTCACATTCTAGATTGTTTTTAAACAGCTTTCATGTACAAATACATACCTTAAGCACAATTTTTTTGTCTTGAAGAATTTATTATTCAAAAAATCCAACCTTGCAAACACTTATACACCTTCTCAGGTTGTGGTACACAATTAAATCCTTCCAGTGGGTTTTAAGAAGACTGCTTGATCAAAAACATTAGGAATAGCTCTTAATTTCTAAGTTAATTGGAGGTGATCTCCCTCATGACAATCACCTAACAACAGGTCAATACATTTGGTAAGAGGTCTTTCCAAGCAATACTTTCATTTTCAGTTCATAAGAGAAGATTCAAAAATCAGTATATACTGAAGTTGAATGCTGCACTTCTCAAGAGGCTTAAACCACTTACACTTCCCAAGTTTCAAATGATTTGTTAGATCTAATACTTTAAAGACACATGTTAATACCTTAATTATTGGGTTAGTCCGTTACCAAGGCTTTTGTATACAAAATTGGCACAAAATTAATTCCCTGATTAATTTAACCCTTAAAAAGGTAGTGCAAAGAAAATGGTGCTATTGTACTACTGTAACTACCATTAAAAGGTCCTGCAATTAGGTTAGGGTCTGACCTGCTGGAAAGCAGCTCTGTGGAAAAAGAGTAGGAGTCCTGGTGAGCAACAGGATGACCACAAGCCAGGAATGTGGTCCTGAGGTACAACAAGAGTGTGTCCAGCATTGACCCCCATTCATACAGGATCAAGGGCAGTAACCATCAGGTATTACAAACAGGCAACACTGTGTTTAGAAGGAGTAACCCAACTGAGAGCAAAGATGATGTACTAATTTTATTGAGAGCCTTTACTGAGAGGTGTCAGCAAAAGGTCCTGGCAAGGTGAAGCTGCTGTTCTCTGAAGGAATCACTGAGGAAATTTAATCAGAGGCTCTAACTAATGAGTGGAAGATAGACAGCATAACACTAAAGACAAACATGGACAGAGCATAATGGAACAGCTACCTTTCTACAGTAACTGTCATCATTGATGTGTCCTGTGTAATCTCTTTAGAAAGCTGGTAATATACTAAAGACCATGAATTTAGAGAATGCATGTGTAATTCATCTCTTCTGTAACATTAAATACATGACATTAATAGCTCCATCAGGATATTAAAGTATAAATTCCTCAACCCACCCTGAACAAGAGTAGCCAGCCAGCAGGGTAGCCCTCAATGCAGAAAAAGCCATCAAGCCCTCACATTTTTATTCCAAATCTCAATTATAAGACATAAACAATGGGTGACTGAAGACACTAAAGCTTTTGAAGATAAAAGAGAGGAATATTAAGTTTCTACGGAAAAGAGGCAGAGTCCTATTGGCTACTCAGCAGCAAAAACTTTGAAGCTGAAGCAATAAAAATAGGTAGGAAAGAGAAGCTGCCCAGAACAGACACATTTAGGCTCTGGTTGAAACAGGGAAAGTCTGGCTACCTAGTTATTCAAACTGGATTTTTTTTTCTCAATGTAACATTTCCTTCCCTATTGACAGACAACAGTATGGCCTTAACTCTTACTTGGCCTTGATTGGCCAGTTAAGTTTGTCTGAAGGAGGCTACAAGACAGCTTGAGGGAGAACCACTGAACCATTACTATCTGCTTAGTAAAAATCCAGTGAGACAATGATCCTTGTGGACCTGCAGGCATCTTTAGGAGACTCGATGCTGAAGGGCACTCCTTGCTACACTGCTAATGACCCTTATTTGCAGTCGGCCTCACTGGTGCCAAGCCTTGGAAAATAGTTCCCTGTGGTAAACACAAACCAGCATTACTCTTGCAAAGAGAAGATGGATGAGCAGTGCCATGGGACTCTAGGCAAAGCCTGAGGCATCACACCTGGGAAATTTTCAGTTCTTTTTCCTGTTTCCATAATTTAAGGAGCAGTTATAGAAGAAGCCAGGCAAATACTACCACAACCTAAGCAGCATTTCAGAAAGTCATATGATTACATTGTTACACTAGGAAATGGTTCTGTTTTCTTAATCATGGCAACTGCTGCAATCTTTTGTTTCACTTCAGTGGTGATAAATGCCCTGGGTTCTCAGCATCCCAATTCATAGTGAATACATCAGAGTACTGCAAATAAATCAGCTGGGATAGTGAAAAAGGAGCAACAGCTGCTGTTCTAGAGGCCTGTGGATTTAGTGTGCTAGTTTCTTTCCTGATTTACATTATGTAATGTTGCAACATTCATATAGTGGGAGACACCCTGGACCAGCTGGTTGGGAAAGTAATTTGGATTTGTTTATCAGTCTGCAGCTGCCTGACTTGGATGGAGAGCCACCATTCTCCAAGTGAGCCTTATCTTAAAATGAGCTTTTGTTATTCATCGTATGTTGTTCCTCATCAACTACTGTATTGGTTTCTTTGTGTTATGACAGTTCTGCCAGGCATGTGCTTTTCAGGGGAGCATGCCAGCAGCCCCAGAGAAACAGTCTGCATGAAAAATTCATTTACATTGAATCCCTGCAGCATCTCCTTTATCAAAACAAGTGCTTCTACACTCAACCAAGTGCCTCAAACTTCCCATCCCTGGTTTACAATCAGCTGCAAGATTAGGGAGAAATCCAAATATATAACCTGCTCATGCATTTCTGAATTTGAAAAAGATCCAGTAGCATAAGAACAGTAGGCAGCAGGTCACTGCTGTCCATCAAATATTTTATCAACTTCAGTAATGGAACATAGATATTTACCTAGGATGAAAACACACTGCTGCATAGTCTGCTTTGATTAACTTGTCACATAAATCCTCTTACACAAATTTTCAGGAGGTACTGAAAGCATTATTAGAAATGTCAAGGCTAGAACTGTCAGGAGCTACAGGGTGGGGGAGTCTCAATTGAACAAGGCAGCACATAACAAGAACCCTCTGAATTACAGATGTTTGAGTAATTTAACTTGCTTATATGAAATCAAAACCCAAGTTTTTCTAATCCTCCCCTTGCTGGTAAGAAAAACAACTCCACTTTACAAGATTATTTTTAGTTTCCTGCTACAATTTCCCCAAGCACCTTTGCCAACTGCTTATCATAGGTCAAGTCAATTTTCATGAATTTTCATGGCTGGACAGCTGATGTTTTAAGCTTCCTATAGTTTTTATATTGCCATTTTAATATTGCCTTCATAATTACATATCCCTCATATCCAGAAATAAGCATTTTTTTTTCCAGGAGGTGTTATTAGACAAAGAAGACCCAGACTGAGTTGAAGTCCCTATAGGAGCTGTGGATGACAGGACGTCCCACAGACTGAAGAATGAGCAGCACTGTTTAGGAGTTCCTAAGAAATCTGTGAAGATGGTAGAAACACCAGGAAAAGTCTAGATCCTTGTAAGGAAAAGGAATTTTGTGCTGCTGCTACCAAGCAACCCAAATAAAAATGAATTAAATTAGAATAAAAGATTTGTAAGATTCTCTCAATTTTTGTTCCAATTCTCCTCCATTTCCTAGATAGTGGTTTTGTGATGCTAATCTCTTTTTTTAGCAGTTAAAGCATTTTTTTCTAAACAATTTCCTGTCTTAGAAATTATTTTACTTTGTGTGCAAACCAAAAATAAGAATATCAAGGCTGGAAAGGTCTCAGTTTGATTTCTAGATTAAAACCTAACTATTTTAGTTCGATGTTTTATTACAATGCCTCCTGGAAATCAAACAGTTGCTGAATGTTCCCATTCTCCCCTGCACATTGTGAACCCTAGTGGATTTTCTCTTCTATCCTTCTCTCACATGGGATGAGGCTGTCAGAGACCCATTATGAAGGAGGGAAATTATGGGCCAACTGGGAAAGATTTTCAAATCCAAAATATAACTGCTTTGAATTAAATGTTCCATTTTCAAGTGTTTTGCCAAAAATCTATTTTTTTTTTTCCAAACAACAAAACAAAATTAAGGTCTCCATATGGCTTTATTTTAGAGTTTTGTCAGCAATGGGAAACCATCAGGCACTACAGCATTTGTGTACAAGAATGACTTAGATAAGTGAAGGAAAACTAGATATCCTCAAATTAGGCACAATAAAGCCAGAGTATTTCTGAAATTACAATAATGTTAAATTATTGCTATTAGAATTTAAATCATAGTAGGTTAAATTTCATTATTTAATTCTTCTTATAGGAACACCTGTGAGATAGGCTGAATGAGAGACAAATACCTCACATTTTATTCTGATTTCTGTTACTAAACCAAATATATTTACCTAAACCAGGTAATTTTCAACACAGTTAATCTAGAGGGCAACTACAGCCAGGGAATGCTAAACTTTGTCCTCCCCAGAAGGAGAGCAAACAGGATCTGAGAGACACACAGAAAATGATTGTCTGAGATACTCCAGTATAACATGAGCATGACCTCTGAGCCTGTTCCATGTGTTGTTCAGGTACTAAATGCTTTCTTCCTATAATATTCATATGAGAAAAGGTGTGATACTGCAAAGAGAAAAGAATAGCAGGTTTGAAGCATTATCAAAATAATCCTTGACTATTCTAGTGCTACAACCACATGTTCCTAAAAAGATATATTTTATAACCTGTTGTGTTTCTTAACATATATATATTGCTTGTTGCCCTCTTCCCACACACTTGGACAGGGAGATTATTTCTTTTGGCTTCTTTTTTTTCTCTCATGTCTTTGTTTTCAGGAACAAGAACCGTGCTCATGTTTTGTATTTATAGCACAGTAAGAACATATTTCATTTAAAGCCATTCACCTAATGTAAAGACATTCAAATCACTACAAATAATTAAAGGCAGATACAAATTGTTCTAGACTGCATAGTTGTAAATGCAAGAAATATGAGTCAAGATTAAGTTGGAGTGGCATTTTGGCTGTCTCAGTACAGCCTAAACAGAGATGAAACACCTGCTCTGATCTTTATAAATTGAAGTTCAGCTCCCGTGTAGATTTTAAATCTCCATTTGCATATGCAAATGACACCTTTGTTTATGTAAATCGGCCATTTATTCACGTATCAGGATACCACACATGCAATATGCCTACACACAATTAGTGCAAGCAACTGTTCTATCCACATACACAAAAGAAACCCTAATTACAAGAAGCAGCTACCAAGAGTTTCCAGGTCAATGCTGCACTTCCCATGCTTCAGCAGCTCTCAGTCAATGACATTACTTCAGCTGCTATTTTCAGAAATTGCCAATAATCTAATAAGGGAAAAAAATTCATTTGCAGATATAATAACAATAGAGGGATGGCAGTCAAATCTCTCATATTGAGACAAGAAGGAAAAGCAGAGACAGTTAAGTCAACGTTCCTGAAAACATTTGAGAGCCCTTGCACTCCAGCAGACCTGAGCTGCCATCATTTCACCACCACAGACTGCTGCTCACTGTTCTCTGGCTACAGCAAAGATTTTTCCAAAATCTACACATGTATGACTGCAAACAGAGACAAGTCAATGAACACATACTAAAATTGATGCAAAGTAATTCATCTTTCTGCTTCAGTTGTTCATCCAAAAATAATTAATCTATGCAGACTGAACACACGCAGGTCAGGTTTGTCAGAGAGGCTTTGATGAGCGAGGGAAACTATGAACAAAATCTTTTCTAGGAGAATAAAAGTTACTCACAATGACTCTGAAAGCCTCTCGTATCATCTTGTGACAAGATGCATGTCTTTATTCTCAATTTATTTCTCCGTGGGTGGCCAGGTCTGAAGCATAAGCAAAATGGCAGCCCCATCAAGAGATGGGGAAGGAGGGAGAGAAAGTGTCTTATTCAAGGAACAGAGTTACCTAAACAAAGACCAGAATATATGTGAAAGAACACTGAAGGCACATTTTTGATCCGTGTTATTTAGTCCAATTTAAGACAGAATGATGCAGCTATCAAAGTTATCATACATAATTGCTGCCATTTTCATGGAATAAAGTGTGTTCATGAAGTCATTTGACTGCTAGTCCTTCTTTACTTATAGTGAAACTGAGTGAGAACGTGGTTTTAAGCTGAACAGAAGCACCTCCCCGCCCCCAAACTATTCCTCTTGAGCACCCCTACAGGTCTATACACACTTTAGTCTTTACACTTTAGCAATAACACAGCTGTTCTCCAAATGTGTTCAACAACTGTTCTCTAATGCCATCAGCTTCATAGTGTAAACGGGTCCTAAAATAGCTGGAACATTATGTCCTTTGCCATTATATCTTCCCTCTTGGCTGCCAGGCTCTTCTTTTTCTTTTTTGATGGATTAAGTAGAAGAACCACAGCAATTTGTTGATTTGAAAACTAAGCAATCTCTCTAAACTATCTCTATGCTCATTCACTGCTGTCACCGACTCTACCTGAATTCATCTTGGAGCCTACACTACAAAAGCTTTATTCATAATGAATTTGCATATGCAAGCAGGGTTGGTGAATCCAATAAAAGACTCGTTTCCTACCTAGAGACATCTTACAAGATCTACTTTTTTGGCTTAGTTACCGATATTTCACTTTTTTTGCCTAGAGGGGCAGAGGCTGATCCTGCAAACATTTCACTTGTAAAGGATGTCCCTTCCCAGATGCTCTAACTATCTGGACTGCAGAAGTGTTAGCAATACAGCACTCCATGATTTGTCAGCAGCAATGGGGCTTTATTCAAGTATCAGTGTGATTTTTCTTGAAACTAGCAAAGAAAATAGGCCCAATTCCATTGCCAGAAACAAGGAAGAAATAATTTAACATGAAACTTGACATTGGAAAGAAATTTTTCTGTGAGTCAAGAGCTTTCTTCTCCACCAAGAGGAATGTGGGATCTCAGGCCAAGTGTTCAGTTTAGATATGGACTGTTCTTCACTTAGAGGGCATTACTACAGCCCTGTTTCTCTGTGTTCCAGAGCAAGATTTTTAAAAAAACCCAAACATTTTTTACCCCAACATCTCAAAAAGGAGCAAAAGCTTGCACTGGTACAGTAGGGAACATTGGCAAGGTCAGCTCACTCTGCCTTTTCCCACATTCACCAATAGATGGTGGCAAAGACCCCCTCCAAAGCTGCCACTGGACTTGCACCGTTAACGTTTTTAAAATCCCTCTAAATGACATAAAAAAATGGGGAAGTCAGATGCAGACATCTCCTTTGCAGCTATCACCTATACACAAGTTCATAATTCTTTATAAACATGCCAGTAGATAAAGCTAGCATTAACAGAATTATCTTCAGGTATGAATGTATTTGTTTCTTCCTTTGTAAAGTAACAATATTTCTCTTTAATTTCACACAACAGAGCATAAAGAGCAACACCAAAGCAAGCTCCTCTAACACAGGTTAAAAAATTAGACTTGTTCAAGAACTCTGCACAACTCTGCCTGAAAGGACTTGATGATCTCAAAGGTCTGTTCCAGCCTCAACAATAATTCTGTGTAGAGGGAGAAAGGACCAGATAAGACTCACAAAAAGTGATTTCAAACTCATGTTACAGCAGGCTGCTCTCTTTTGTATTGCCAATCAGGACAACTTCGTGTCATTTCAAGAGACTCCACATAGCTCCATGCCTCTCTTGGCCACCTGTGTCAGGATCAGAGTTTTGATGGCTCAGGGGAGCCAAATACCAGCACTTTGTTAATCAGTATTTGGCAAAAAATAGCAAAGATTATTTTGTTTGGATTCAAGGCTTTTTAAGTGCTGTCCTTATGCTTCAGGAAGTCATGCAAGAAACCTATTTTTGCCTAACTTAGGAACATAGCAGTACAGGTAGAGCACTAACAGGGACCAGAAGTCTCTACCACTGATGATAGACAAAACAGGAGGTCTGAGTTTGCAAGAACCCATCACCATAATGAAGTAAATCAGATCTGCTGGCCAAATTACATAGCACACAATACCATTATACCCTGCCTATCTTAATATGACATTGTTTTCAGTTCATGAGGATATTCACCACCTCATTTCATTACACTGTGTATTGTTGCCAGCAAATGACTGCCCTGTTCCACACCAGCTGGGCAAAACAGACTGAGCAATGGCTAAGCTTTATTAATCTTTTATTTCAGAACAAAGAGCTTTGAGGTATTTGGGTTCAAAATGGTAAAATAACGTGATTATAGCCTTTGCTATCAGGTTAACCTCTGAACATAATTGTGCTTGCTTTTCTTTTAATCACATACCTTTGCAGAGCACTTCACAAGTATGTTCTGTATTTGATATTTCATGTACATGCTTTAGTCCTTTGCTTATTTGCAGTGACTCGTCTCCAAGCTAGGGATCTACTGTCAGCTTATTAGTTTAAGTACCAATCTGTCATTATAAATAATCCATTGTGCATCAAGCTTTCCATCTTGAAAATAAGAACAAAATATATTCTTGGCTATTTTTTCCCCTAGCAAACGTAAGGAAAACTCCTGATACCATTTTGCATAGAGTATAATCTTTTAAACTTTGGTATAGGGGCTCCAAGCTAATTTTTCCAAATCATAAACTTTCTTTGACCTTCAAAAACATAAGGAATTTAGAAAGTAAAAAAAAAAGAAAAAAGACATTCCTAGTGATCCATGAGATTTTATATCCTATAAAGAGATAGAACAAGCAGCTCTGAACCAGGTATCTGTGGTGTGGGACCAGGCAAGGTCCAGAGGTCTCTTACAACCTACATTATTCTATGAATCTGTAATTCATTCATTTATTAGTTTGCTTCTCTGGGTTATGGTAGTGTAGTAGGTTGACACTTGCTGAATCCAGGTGCCTGCCAAAGCCTCTATTACTTCTCTTCCTCAGCTGTACAACTGGAAAATATAACAAAAGGCTCATGTGTCAGGATAAGGACATCACTCAATGACTGTCATGGGCAAAACAGACTCAGCTTGGAGAAATTAATTTATTACAAATCAAATCAGAATAGTATAACAAGAAAAATCCACATCTTAACAACATCTTCCATTCACCCCTCCCTTGCTCCTGGGCCAAATTTTACTTCTGATTTTCTATACCTTCTCCCCATCTTGAGCAGCACACAAATCTCTACTCCAGCACCTGGAACACCTCCTCACAAGCCTCCTTCACTGACCTTGGTGCCTGCAGATTTGTTTCTCTCATTCCATCTCTCCAGCTGTAATTGTTCTTGCACAGGTTTTTTTCCTCCTTTATTAAATATGTTATCATACTGGTCATAGGGAAAGCTTCTTGCCAGTGTCCTTAAAAGACACTACTTAGAAATTGTGGATCATGGCATTTCTTGGGCCAAATAGCACAACAGCCTGAGGGCAGGAAATGAAAAAACACCTTCAGAAATCAAAAGGTTTCTAAACCCACCAGCTGTCTTCCAGCCATCCACCAAAGACTATATGCACAGACATTTCACATGTGGCTTTCCCATCCAGTAGTGTTTGCTGACCCTAGACTACTGCTTTGATGTGAAAAGCTTCTTCAACATCTGCCAAATGGATTGGGAGTAGCAGCAAGAGCACTACAGCTTTGTTTTGCATAGGCAGGAAAAGGGAATTGCTTGTTTGAAGTCAGGGCACACAATGGAGGGAGAAGCATTCATCCAGTAAAGAAGTACCAGGAACCTCAGCATACTGAGCATAATTTTTCCTAAAAGCTCAGCATTTAATCCAATGTCTATTTAAGTCAATTGGCATTTTTCATGGACTTGAGGTGAAAGATAAAATGGCCCATTAGTGCACTTTTTAAAAGCTCTGCTGAACAAACATCACTAGGCCATTCAGGTCCTTTTTTTATGCCATTCCTTCTCTCTCAAAAACTGCATTTATTTCTACTCTTGTCCTTTACCACAGCTTGTATTATAACACTTTTGCCTCCATCAAAAAAAGGAGAAAAATTCTCTGCCTCTTTTCCTCTTAATAAAAGGGAATCCACTCCATTAATGTCCTCATACTACTGTAGCTCTGAAGATTAAAAAACTTTACAAAGGTATATAAAGGTAGATTTGGGTACTTAATAGGGAATACCTAAAATTAAAAAAAAAAAAAGAAAGTAATTTAATTCAAATTTTAAAGAAAAAAATAAATGAATGTTAAATAATTTCAGATCCCTCACTTTGAAGTACTGCAGAGTGAAACAGCTGGGCATTAAGCTTGGATTCATCAAATGAAAAGTACTTTGAGCTTTTCCACTCATGCTGGACATTTCCCAGAGGGGTAAAGGGAGAAAAACACACCTTTAGAAGAGTCATCTGCATTATACCAAACTGCCATTGCATTCTGACTTCTGAAAAGATCTTGCTACCTGATGATAGTATGATTTTATAGCTAAGATTAGGTAAAAGTAGATACCACAGAGAAAACACAGCACAGAGCAGTAATAAAATACAACAGCAGGCTCTCATTTGCTGCCCACATACTGTAAACTTGTGGGTAACTCCATCTCTGTTAAGCACCCTGTATTCAATTTTCAATTCACAGAGAAACAGAGCCAAACCCAGCTACCAACTCTAGCTGTCTGGACCAGTAACACCTCCCACCTGCAATAGCACTTACTTGTTTGTTTTTTATATTTTTAATTTTTATGTTTACTTGAGAGGTAGTACACCCATTCCTAACATCACTGTCCATACCAGGAGCAAAACATGACCAGGTTAATGATAAATGCATTTTACTCACCTTTTACTGCTGGTCTAGATTACCAAACAGATCTTTAACTGATATTTTACTTATCATTGCACCACTGGAATAAAGATGCTTAAAACTAAGCAGTCCTTCTACAGCACGATTCCCCTAAATAGTTGAAATTCCTACAAAGACAACATGATTTGTTCTTATTACTACATCAAAGTGGGAGGTCAGCATTTCCAGAAGCATCTCAGTTGCTTAAAGGCCTGCATGCTGGTGAAAGCAGTTTTTATTTGAAATGCAACAAGCAGTTTTTCAAAAGAAAACCTTTGAACTGAAGGATAACATCACTCTCCAACATCGACAATGTTGCTGAAAATGAAATATTGGAAGTGAAACATTTTCAGATAACACTGCCTTTCAGCTCCCCTACGCTTTACAAGACAACTGACCTTAGTGATAGGACAGTCTGTCACAGCAATATCATGAATCAAAATATACACAGTATTACATAAACAAATTAATAGGTGCTGATACTGCCATGGTGTCTCTGCCCCTATGAGCCTAGGACAGCACTGGTAGGTCAGTACCCCTACCCCAGTAGCAGACAGCTGCAAGAACTGGGGCAGCTCTGCTCCTTGTTCACTAGCAGCTCTCCCTCTGCCCCAAATCTGCCACCCTTGTGAGCCTGTGAGGACCTAAAGGTCCCAGGGAAGAAAAGATGCGGGGGAGAGATGTAACACTTCTGCCCACCATACTCCAGGGCCCTACTAGCTTGTGAATCTCTCTATTGAGAAGCCCCAGCTCCCCAGTCTTTCTTCCCAAGACAACCCATTCCTAGGCTGAAATTAACTGCACTGCAATAATTCATGGCAGACTATTATCTGTGTCATTATAGATTTACTAGGTATTGCCCCTCAGCCACATAAGCAACTCCTACACCAAAGGAATTAAAAGGGAGAATACAGAACACAGCTTCAGGAGGTGTCAGTGGAGGGGATGCAGGCAACACAAAACACCCTTTTGCTGTTCATGTAAGAAAACATCATTTCTATTTGCCTGCATCATAGCTTTTTGCTGATAACCTTGCTACTCTCCACATCTAGAGTTCCTGATTTTTCCATCTGGGTATCTAACAAACAATATGATTTGCCTCATAAATCTTTGCTAAGTTTTTTTGAATGTTGGCTACTTCCACATACACAGGCACACAAATGCACTCCCATTTTCACAGCAGAGAACTGTCTTACAACAGGAGACTAATGGAGGGGGGAAAAATGGCCTAAGAAAACAAAAATCAGCTGTAGCACAGTTGTGCAATCATATTAGCAAAGGTGATACAGATTCAAGCTTCCTTTGAATTTTATTGTTTCTATTCAACAAAACAGAAACTTGACATTTCTATTTCAAACTATTCCAGAACAGCATTGGTTTGCTCCCTTCCCTCAACCCCACTCCCCAGCTTTTATGCCATCAATTTTGAGCTGAATCACACCACCATGTTATTACCAAAGTTGAAACTTTGCCCTTCATGTTCTCCTTCACCAAGGACAAGCAGCAGTAGCTTTCCAGGCAAAACTGTCAGTGTACACTTATGATAGTAAATAAACTAAGGATTACAAGCTCCTAATGAGGCCTTTGAGGCTTTACAGATCAGACTTCTCAAATTGCTGCTCTCTGAACACAGGAATCTTGCTAATAACAGAATCTGTGCTTTACAAATTTGAGAAGTTTGCAGTGTTGTTCAAATGATGTGATCTGCTTTTAGATTTATTAAGGAGCTTAACAGAACTGTCTGTCCCTTCTTTTGGCTCTGCTCCAGGGAAGCATTTAGTCACATAGTAAATCAGTTCTTGTTCACAAATTCACCTAGCTATGAGTGCTTAAAACCCAGTGGATTTTAAGTACACATTACCTGTACATTTTTCTGACTAAAGCTTTGAGAATGGCTTCATTGAACGAAAAATCATTGTGAACAACATGAAGAACTTTGCTTGCTGGACAAGCATGCAAGATGTTCTTCCAAAGGTTTTGTTCTTTCCTTATGTTAATTTTCCTTCCCCAAGCTTGGATATGCTGAGATAGCAGGCCTCTAAGATGCTGCCCTGAGTTGCAGAATTTTCTTTTTCTTGCTGTGCTTTGGCCTTGTCTGACTTCATTTACATACTCTGCAGCTTTCAGCTTGGCTTGTCAAATTCGTTTGATGTATGTCTAACTTTCTTCCTGACTTCTCTTCCAAGGCTTTTATCACTCCCATTTACTTCAGTGCACCTACTTCTCAACAACAGTTTGGTTCTTACACAGAAAATGCCTGTTCATGCCTTGATCCTTCAGCTCCATAAAAGTGGATCCTCCTGATTGCATGGGGCTTGAATAAAAGAGGCTCTTTTTTACACCAACAGGTACTGCAAAGTGCAAATCAAATCCAAAGGGTATTTGACTGAGAATTTACAAAGTTAAACTGATGAAATAAGTAGTTTATAATTAAACTACTGAGAAAAACCTTAACTGAAGAATTACTAGAGCAACACTGTAATTATGCTGTCCTTCATATCCTGCCATTAGCATTTCTACAAGTGACATAATAATAATATGGCCTTTTTTTCTCTTTACAAGCTGTCAGCTCTCCTTACAGAATTCAAGTAAGTTTATAAAGAATATCAAGTTCTTAAATGGAAAATGCAAATGATGATTTTTGTGTAAGAGACATGACAGTCACATTAGTAAGCTCATTAAATTCATGGCCATATATGTTTCAAGCCAGTAGAGTAGAACAACTTTTTCCTTTTCCTTCATTTCCCCCTATCTAGTCAAGATCCAAGAAAAGCAAAAAACAAACAAACAAACAATCTCCTGAGCTCTCCTGTTCACTGCTCAAATCTAGTATTTCTTTAGGAAGACAGACCACCTGTACTTCTAGAAGCACATACAGAACTGTCATGGTTTAACCTCTGCTGGCAACTGAACACCCCACAGCCACTCACCCACAGCTTGCCTTGCACACAAACACCCCCTTCTGTGGGATAGGAAGAAGAATTGTGAGGAAGAAAATCAGGGAGACTCCAAGGGTTGAGATAAGAACAGCTTAATAAAACAATATAAAGAGAGAAAGCAACAGTACTGAAATAATACAAATGATATTAGATACAAAGCAAATAATAACAGTCAGGAAGGCTCTACCTGTACCCAAGATGCCAACTGTTCCTGCTTCAGCCATACCAAAACAAAGTGAAGAGAAGGGGAGTAGCCACTACCTTCCCCTTATATAGGGACAGGACTCATGTGATTCCAAATATCCCATTGGCTGGTTTGGTTGTTTATCCCAACTGTGGCCCCTCCCATCTGCTTGGGCCTGCAGCTGTTTGTGATAATTAACCCAGACCAAACCCAGCTAAGAGCACATCTCAGTCAATTAGAAGGAAGGTTCTGCCCCCAGACACCAAAAGCTTGTAATAAGCAACTGAGCTGGTAATGAGAACATTGGAGGCTATCCCATGGGCATCCTTCAGGTTGTTTTTGCTAGCAGCCAATATTCTTCCTGCCCTATAGCAAGGAAAAGGCTGCAGTACAAGCTGTGGCTGTTGAGTGCCTGGGAATCTATTTGGGCTTGTATTCCCCAACCACTACATTCCTCAGGAGGTGTAATTTGATTTGCATTCTAACACATCCTAACACATTCAGAAAAGGTAAAAGAAAGTATATGGCCTTGTGTTACTACACTGGGAATGGTAGAGAGGCTTACTGCTGATTCTGAAGGACAGCTGAGACACTTTCAAAGCACAAACTGTCAGAGTCGTGGTTCACAACAGGATGCAAGGCTTTGGCAGCCAGTTCTGTTAATTCTCAGTCAATCATAAGTGTTGATAAAAGAAAAATATGTTTAGGGAAAAGTGCATTTTCTGTCGAACAAGCAGCACAAGTATAATGGAGCTGAAATGAGATACTTGAGTGTTTTAAATCTTTTGTGAAGTGTGGAAGCAAAATAAGCACTAAAACAAAACTGAATGTATTCTCTGAGATTTTAATAATTGACTGCTTGAAAATAAATTACTATATTAAAAAAAAAACCCTATGTGATGTTGATTAAATTGCACGCAATTGTGTGGTTAGGATATTTCATAGTGCCTGTGGTATAATTTGCTGGCCTTTTAAGATCATAAAATGTTACATTGAGAGCAAATATATCTCATTATAATTTTGGGGAAAGACAAGCACCTCTTACCTGACACAGATAGCATTTACCTGTTATATATGTACATATAAGATAGTGATTTACTAAGGACAGATAGGAATGAGAGGTCTAACTCTGCAGTTACCAAGTTAGTGCAGCACCAAGCTCATCTCATAAACTTTATGAAAGTTGGTGTTGATTTGTTTGAGTCTAGGACCACTTAAATGTAGCTATAATTCTGTCATAGATCAGTTCCCCCCATCGCAAAGCAGCAATAGAAATAACTCACAGCTGACAAAACATGCCAGGAAAATTGCTGCTGATAAAACCTTGAACTTTTGTTCTTTTTAGAAGCCTGCTCCAGAACCTGTGTAATGCAAGGTGGCCAGGGGTCCTCCCTGCCAGCCAAAGTTACTTTTTCCATAATAGGGATCACATTGGTAAGAGAGGAACTTCTCTGTAAGTCTTTTTCAAGCTGCATACAGAGCAAGAAAGGCTTTGTCTTTAGACCAGAATTAAATCAAGCTGTGGCTCCAAAATCTCCCTTTCCTGTACACAGCCCAAATCTCCCTTTTACCATATATATGGCAAAGGACTCCAACTCAGGCTAGTTGGCTTGTAAGGTGAGGAAACTAGTCAGATCAGCACAATCTAGTTGCTCACTCAGTCATTCTATGTAGTATATTTTGATGTGTCTAAGAGCTTGTCTACCTCAGTTGGGAGGGGAAAGACTGAATACATGGGATATTCTGTTTTTTTTGTTTTCAAGTTCAAATTACTGCAGCTTCACAAGGGAGTTGCAAACTTCTGTCTACTGGAAAAAGTCTTTCAAAAGGCCATTACATTAATGTCATGAGGAGTTAAAGAGGGGAAGGAAAAGGTTCATACAGTTGCATCAGTATGTCAAATGGCCTTTTTTAGATTTTGGCAGCCTTCCCACTGCTGTCCTACGCTTTTCAGTCTCACATTACCAGTCTGCCAGATTACCTAGCTGCCCTGTAGTGCACCAGTCTGACCAGCTGCTAATTCCATGCTTTTAAAAGCTGGCATACAACTCACTCAGTGCGCTCCACTGGTGGTCACCCACTCCTAAAAGCTGATTATCCTGCTCAGCATCACAGCAATCATGTGTTGTGTAACTGTGCAGCACTAAGCGGAGATTCTCAGTTTCTCTGACACCTGATAGAAGACATTAGGTAATGTCAAAAAGAAGTGTAACTTTTTAAACAGCACAGGAGAATAAGAGGTCTTCTAATGACTGTGCAACTCCGTATCCTTACTTTGGACATTATGGGAAAAACTGTGACACTGAAGATATCAAAACTGTGATGAATTAGGAATGAAAGTCAGAAAAATTTTGCTATGAAGGATCCAAAAAATAACACAGAGAAATAGAGAGGGGGAGAATGAGTCCCAAGCTCAACAGGGCTATGAAGGAGACCTGGCAGTACATGCTACATTAAAGTACATGAATGGATGCTCCTCTGTGCCTGACAGATCCTGCATTTTAGTCATTTTAGTCAGTTATTAGGGAAGAACCTTTCTGATTTATTTTTGTTCCTAGACCTTTTAGTCATCTCTATAGCCATATTATTGCATATATGCTGGGAAATTCACATCAGCAGCAATCATTTTCCTTCTATTTTCAGATCCCACGTCTCTCAGCCACATTAGCACTTACCCCTCAGCTGTTCCCTTTCATTTGGCTGGTCTTCAGGGCATACTCCTCCTGCACTCCAGGTCCCCTGTGTAAAGCTTCATATGTCAAAGCAACAGAGAATAAGCTGGAAACCTCAGTATCAGTGATGGATTAATGAACCTTTGGCAAACCTCTGTACCTTCTGTTTCAAGTGTGAGGCAAAGTCCTTTGATCTTACCTTATTAACCGTATTTGTGTAGAAGCATATAGACTGAGAACTAACAAGTAAAATTCTTCAGGTCCACCATAATAAGAATTATAGAATAGGGAGTTGGAAGGGACTTCTGGAGATCACCTAGTCCAACTCCTCTGCCAAAGCAGGTTCATCTAGGGCAGGCTGCAGAGAAACACATCCAGGCAGGATTTGAAAGTGTCCATAGAAGGAGACTCCACAACCTCTGTGGGCAGCCTGTTCCAGTGCTCCAACACCCTCACAGTAAGAAAGATCTCCCTGATATTGAGGTGGATCTTCCTGTGTTCCATTTTGTGCCCATTGCCCCTCATCCTGTTGCTGAGCACCACTGAAAAGAGACTAGGTCCATCCTCTTGATACCCACCCTTCAGATATTTATAAACATTGATAAAATCCCTTCTCACAGTGCATGGGGTTATCCTTTCCCAGGTGCAGGACTCTACACTTCTTGTTGTATTTCAAGAGACCTAGCTGGACAAGTATTTCCTCCTAGAAGGAGAATCTGAGGATAACCATGTAACAGACGTATAAATACATGGTTTGACACAGTACAGAAAGGCTTTTGCATGCCACAGGGATGAATGAAGTCTAACAGCCTAGGGAAAATTGAATTTAATTGCATAATTACTGAAGATAACAGCATGAGACCAAATTCTGCCATTGAAATCATTGACTTATCTGGGATTTGAGAGCATTCAGGAGACTTCAGGCTTTTGCAGAGGCTTAATCTGCAAAGTCTGAATAATTGTAGCAGCCTGATCTGGCCTTTTGGAGTTGCCCATCAGAATTATGCCTGCGCAGGGACCACTGACAAAGTCTTCAAAATAGACACCATTTGTAAAACAATCCTTAACAGAAAACAGTCTTTTCTTCTTCATATTGTGTGTGCTGGGTTTTCCTCAGCATTTATGTGTAGTTTGGAATTAATGTCATGAATTATTTTTAGGGCAGTTATCCCATTGAACACTAGCAGAACTTCTTGATCTCTCAGTCTTTCCTGTTGCAGTGCCATTTCCAAATCCCTGCTAACCACAATGGATAACCACTGCCATGGGCTGTGATTATGACAGTTCAAACAAAGATCACCAAACATTTACTTCTGGACATCAAGCCAGGTGGCTTTAACAGGTATCAGTCTGGAAGGCTTTCATGTCTTGAGATGGTTCCACATGAATCAACTATTCCTGAAGTTGCTTTACTGAGGTGGGAAAACTAGGTGGGAAAAAACAGCTTTTATTAAGAAAGGATGGCAATGTGGTCATGGTAACAGAAGCCAATAGAACTAAAAAATCAAGCAGATTGCACCTTGCATGTGTAAGATACTGTGTATCTACTTGTTTATGCACTTGCTATATTGCTTTAGCCACAATAACCACCTGAACATAAACAGTTTACATCATAAATGTGAATTAACTGGATTTATTTTGATAGAAGAGGATTAGGCACTTCTCAGTGAGTCAGCTTCTCAGGCCACAAAGGATGGTAATAAGCAGTTGTGGCATGAGCTGCTGATAGTATCTGTTTCCTACTGCAAGCAGAATACAGCAACTGTCTATAGGATTAAAAGCTAACCTGTTTAATATTGGAAAAACAGTGGAAATTATTTTCTTTTTCTTTTTTTATGTGAAACGTCAGAGCACAAAACTGATTCCAGGGCTCCTGTGGGCCAATGGTATTAGAATGAAGTGCAAACCCCTAGGTTATGTTACATTCTTGTATGCCACAAAGATGGGGAAAAGTGATTTCAGCTTCTGAAGCATCTGATAATAGCATTTGTGGAGACTGAATGGGGAACCAAATCCCAGCCTCCTTTACACATGTGAGTAGTTTTGTGCTGAGCTATTCTTAAAATAATCATCAATTCACACTCAGTGCTTCCCCCCATAAATTAGTTTCTATGATGTATAACAGCCACTGAAAGAAGAATTGAACAGGGGAAATTAACTTGCTTTTCAGTAACAGAAATTTATCAAGGCCAGAGTTTTTACTGGGACAAAACCAATTCATTTAAGCCTTGTCAAGATTCCTAATTAAAAATCCTCTGCTCCCACTTGCAACTTACAAATACTGTGCTGAATTTGGAAGTTAATATTTCCACATGTTCCTGCTACACTGTGCTATAGCAGCTATGACTCTGGTCTGATAAGAAGAGCACTGTACCCAAGCCACCAGTAACTGACTTCCCATTTCTGTGTTAAAATGAAACTCACTTTGTAGAAGGGGGATCGGGAGGTTTGAAGTTGTATTTATTGTCTGAATTTCAGCTCTATTGTATAAGATGAGAAAGATCCATCTCTTTTAGGTTTAAGCTAAAGCATCAGATACTGCAAGCCTGAAAAGCTCAGACCTTTTATTGTTGATCAATCAACTCCCAGCAGGCTACCTGCTGTCTGGCATGTCTCCATTGGTAAATGGTTGGGAGAACAAACTGGATCACAGGTCATACGAATGGAATCATAGAGTCATTAAACTTGGAAAAGATCTCTACGATCTTCAAGTCCACACATCTACACAGCATTTTCATGGCCACTAAACCATGTCCTACATGTTTTTCAACACCTCCAGGGATGGTGACTCCACCACCTCCCTGGGCAGACTGTTCCAGTGTTTTCAACCAACCAGCCCATGAGTGGAACTTTACTTTTCATTAGCTGTGAGTTAGAGGATGCCTGGCCTTGAGGATGGGACCAAAATCATGCAGCCCAAACCAGCACACTTAGTGCCCTACTCCTCTAAACTATTAAGAATTTCTAAAGTGAAAGTGAAGACAATCCCATTTCTGTAACTTTTTAATGCACTAATAATCCCTGTTTGACAGAGGCAATAAATATCCAAACTTCTTCATATATATCTAATTAGTGAATGGTATTTAATGTGTGAATTTGGTTCATCCTGACCTAAACATAGTCATAGGATAAGCACTTTGAAGCTCAACAGTCTCACTGAATTAATGTTAATTCTTATGAGTGTGAAAATAATCAGGACTACTGACAGAAAATCCAGGAATTCTAGAAAGGGTGAAATTATCTGTTACAGCTATTGTAAAACATTACATAAATAAATGCAAACATTATTCCTACATATGAGATCACATTAAAGAGAGCTCCAAAAGTCATCATGTCCTTTACTAGCATTGTCATGGGGCTGGTGTTACAAATTTAGGTTCTCTGGATACACAGGTTTATCTTCTTGCCAGAGATGAAAGACTTACTGATAATGAAACAGCTTTAAGAAAAAAAAACAAAAAAAACCCAAAAAAACCCCAGCAAACCAGCAAAACCAACTATACACAAATTTGGATTTATAAAAACTGCAAAAATATGTAGTGGCCAATAATTTTGTGAAATAATAATGCATTTTCTTCTTCCAGATTTGAAACTACATCTAACCAACGCTCAGGAGGGCACCTAAACTAAAGATCACATTAGCCTCATTTCTGTATGAAGCAGATGGTTTCTTCCACCTTCCCTCTAAAACATCTGCTGCTGGCTATGTTCAGAAACAAGTTTGCAGAGTAGATTGATATGAAGTCTAATTTAGTATGGCAAATCTGAGACAAATTCCACCACAGTGTCCAGATGCACCATGACTCCAAAGTCAACAATGTTACATGATTTATATTGTTATAGGTTTTTCTATGTTGGTTGGGTCTGGATTTTGAGGGGTTTTTTTCTGCTGGCTTTTTTCCCCTTTTTTAAACACTTCATTGGATTTTAACAAATAAATATACAGAATATTGTGTCTTCTTTAGCATATTGACTCCTGGATATAGTGATGGGTTTTCTGTAAGACTTCTGAATTCAAACTGGGAATAAAAGTCCCCTGCTTCGTGAGATGGTCACATTAGTCACATCAAGAAGTATGCTGCAGTACAATTATATATGCAAGTGCCTATTCTAACACCAGAGTTGTGGCTTCTTCACAAAGTGCTGCCAGGTCATACAGACAAAGATGATCATATTGTCTCCAGCCGTATTACTCATCAGAAGGAACACTTCATCCATAAGAATGTTTCTGACCACCTGCAGCCTGCCGTGACAGTTGGTTCTTTTCCTTCTTTCATAAATGCATACAGGATTGAATTTAAATTAGAAGTGCTGTTTTTTACCTGGAAACTATCTGAAAGCCTGTGACCTATGTACACAGGGAACCCACAGATGGTTCAATAGCCATGTCCTCATCCTCTTTTGGGAAGACACCTGTAGACTATTTGATCTCTTTCCCATTGAGAAGTGATTTATTTTCACTCATCGCCTGCTGGAAAGGGTTGTGTTCATGTTAGAGTTCCAAACTCTTTTTTCCTCTATGGAAACTGCAATCTTGTTTCTCACATTGCATTAAATAACCTCTTTTCAAGATTTAACAAAGCATTAATAGTCACACAACCACTCCCTCTGCAGAGCTTTGTTTATATGTACACCAGGCAATGATAACACCACAAAAAGGCTGTTATACAAAGGTGAACTTAAAAAACAATGAGTTTGCTTAGTCAAGCTGGTGACAAACCTCTCACTCTTGATAGTAAGCCTCCATGAATACATCTGCAAGCTGTAGGTACAATCAGCCTATATTTCACTTTTATTTCAGGACTGAACATGGATTCCTTCATGTCTCCTGAATGCAGCAAACACCCTGTATTCATTACAATCAATAGAGTGCATTATATTGTGACCTCTCAGCTGTAGCAAGATCTTTCACCCAGCAGAAATCACTCTATGTGAAGGGCCCTTGAGCACAAATTCAATGAAAGTAGCCTGTAATCCAGGGAAATTATAGTCATAACTGCTGTAGAAATTAAGTCAACTCTTTCTCTGCATGATCACAGCAAACAGTGCAGATGTTCTCTGCTATCAGCATTGATGCAAGTGCCAAAATTCAACCCTGCTAAGAGTTTTATTAAAAGGCCTTTATGCGTAAGGGATGTGTCATCAGTATCACACAAAAAAACCAAAGACAGAAACGAGCCTTGAAAATACAATAGGAGCCCAGGAACCATTTTGATCTTCTAGTGCCATTATAATATAAATGAGCCTCCAATGACAGGCATTGCATTTAGGTGAGATTAAGAATGTATGCATTGCCTGCCTAAGTGCTGTGTGTGAAGTTGTACAAAACACCCTGAAAAGTCTCCTGCCCCAAGGAGACTGATAGAATCACTCTCAGAAACTCAAAACATATACTTATTTAGAAAATGGCATGTTTTCTTTTTCCTTCCAACTGCTTCTTCAGCATAGATGTTACAGTAGATAATTTTTCCTCTACAAAGCTTACAAAAGCAAGTGATAGATCCTACAAAGTAGTAATTCATCAGAATCCAAGCTAGCTTGACAATAGCCAAACAGCTAAGAACACATAATGGAATCTGCTTGTCAACAGCCAGCAATTGAAAATCCAAAATATTACGACTTATGACCATATTTATCAGCGAGAACTCACTAGCTGGTGTAATGTGTTATAGTCAATAAAGGCTCATAGAAAGGGCAGAGATATTGTTCTTTTGAGAAGAGACACCTACTTCAGGGCTTTAAACCTTTAGACAAAAGATCAGAGTGTGTTTAGCAGAGATTTTCAGCTCTCTAGAATAAATGGGCCTTTCAAGAAGGCAGAAATCTCTGAGTTTCCTAAACAAATGAATGCAGACCCCACAACTGTCTTTTATGACTCAAATGTAGAACACTGAAGGAACAACAGGCAATTTATTTCAAAGACACTAGGGAATGAGGGTAAAAAAAAAAACCAACCAACCCAACCAACCCAGAAAAAAAATGAAGCTTTAGGAAATGCTAGTCAAAAACTATTTAAGGATACATTGCCTTTAAAAAGATAGAATCATAGGATGCTAGGGGTTGGAAGGGACCTCTAGACATCATCAAGTCCAACCCCCCTGCCAGAGCAGGGTCACCCAGGGCATGTCACACAGAAACACATCTGGAGGGGTTTTGAAAGCCTCTAGAGAAGGAGACTCCACAACCTCTCTGGGCAGCCTGTTCCAGGCTCCATCTCCCTCACAGTGAAGAAGTTTCCCCTCATGTTGAGGTGGAACCTTCTATGTTCCATTGCTCCTTGTCCTGTTGTTGGGCACTACAGAAAAGATTTTGGCTCCTTCCATTTGATACCTACCCTTCAGATATTTGTAGACATTCATAAGGTCCCCTCTCAGTCTCTTCTCAAGACTAAACAGCCCCAGTTTCCTCAGTCTTTCTTCACAGGGGAGATGCTCCAGTCCCTTAACATGATTCACAGACACATAATTTAAATGAATCCTCCTTAAAGGCTAACACCTAGAACATGTTAAAGATTAATTTACAATGCTGACTTCTCAAAGAGAAAAATGCAAATAAAACCAAAACATGACTGAATTGAACTGTTTGAAGGAAACATACACATTTCCATCAGTAAGAAACAGCATGCTCTGGGGACCAGGATAGATGACAGGCAAACAGTGAGAAGTTTAAACTGATCATCTCTAACATCACTTTAGGATTCCCTCTCTGTCCATTCCGAAGCTGTTAAAAACTGGGAAGTGGGGGATAACATCAGAGGAAGGGCAACATCTATTTTACCTGTGGAAAACAAAACAAAACAAAAAAGCATGAATATATTTCCTTTTCTTATTTATGGCCTCAGATCTTTATTGAGAAAGCAAATATTTGCATATATATATTTTTTATTTTTTACCATCAAAGATTTTGGAAGAAGGTAATAAAGTCAAATTATTATTTGTCATAGTCCTGGCTGAGACCCTAAAATAGACAATCATCAATCTTCTGTAACTGGACCCAACAGCTGAATCCCACACAATTCCAATCCAGTTGGATCTGGCAAGTTTTCAAACACTGTCTTTACTCTGGGTCTCTCCAGCACATTGCTGGACACAGAAATCCTGACTTAAGGCCTCTGCAAAGGATCCTTGAATCCAGTTGCCCAAGGTCTGGGACCAGTGGTAATAAAACCCAACTCAGCTCAGCTGTTAGGCACATTCTCCCAGAATTATATCTGGCTGTATCTGTTTTGGTTCATGCGGAAAAAAAAAACCCAGACATTCAAAGGAATTTCCTACAAGCATGCACTTTAATCTCAGCTAGTGATAGAGCATCACAATGTTTGCAAAAAAACACAAACACTTGAAAAACCTCTCCCTTGGAGCACTTGGATTTGTTGGTCTGTGTCTGTGTCCTTTAGGAAGGACAACACTCCACTTGTCCCCAAGCTCTTCAGCTGTCTCCTTTTTCCAGAAGTAGGTTGGACACATCCTTTTCTTTTATGGATATGTCTCTTTTACAATGTCAGAACACTATTCTTTCTCTTCCTTCTCTACCCTGTCTCTGCCCCCTACCTTCTCTTCTATATCAACAGCTGAGCAGGGAACACATGAGAATCAGAGATTGTGCTAGTAAAAAACCTTTTATTCTACCACAGTGGAAACATTTGATGAGACCTAAACTGGCCTCTCTCTGCTTCCCAGATCTTCCCAGTGCTACTATAAAATGGATCCTCTCTACAGAGAAGTTTACAATCATAAACAATGCTGATGAAACAAACAATTATTGTCCTGAAAGAGGCTAATTCCCCACACTGTCTCACTATTGCTGCAAAAGCTACTATGGCAGGACATAAATAGCCTCCCTCAGCAGAGCCCAGGCCATGTCTTATGCTAACATGGATAGGCTCCATCCATTCCCCATCTGAGTTACCTGTGGTACCCCTGCAGGATGCTCCTCTACTGACTTCTGGCCATCAAAACACTGCTCCTCTTTGCCTTTGCTAATTGGCATTTATGGGAACAGAATGTGCTTTGAATGTAATTAAAGAATCACCTCTACCTATGGGCCTGCAATTGAAAACAATTGTTTTGTGCTAATGTCTTATTATGAAGGGCTTTGTTGCATATAGTAATTCATCAGTACAAAGATATAAACATGAAATTAAGGCATAAGGAGTCTCTCTAGTGTATTGGTCTAATGGCCCATGAAACAGATAACTTCACAAGCTATTGTTGAGGGGTTGTGGGCTAGAGAACACAAATACTCCTTCTTCAAGCAAGAAGTCAATACTTACCCCTAGGCTCTTCATTTGTCAATTTCCTTCACAACTCCCTGTGTAGCCAGAATGTGGGTCCAGTGTAATTTTGAAACATCTTGTAAACTGAACCTTGTCTCAAGCTGAGCTCTTCAGATCAGGTAGGCAACTCAACTCAGCCAACATGCAACTCCCCAGCTATGCAATCGATCATGAAGTTCAGGCTGTGGGTATTTTAAAGTGTAAATTAAATAAAACAACACTGAAACTCTCTAAGATACCCAACCTATTGGTCCTAATAGGATCTATTCAGACAAACTTTGCTCACAAAAAGAGATCCATTTGAATTAAAATAACCCTTTCTTCCTCATGTCATCAGTTACCACCTAATAAATCAGCTTCTAAAACATAAAACAAAGAGCAAGTCAGAAACAATTAAAGAAGATTCTGTTCATGCTCAGAGGTGGCCACACATGACATCTAAGAACAAAATTCTGACAGACTGATTGCACAACAACTCAGGAAACATGTAATCTGAACAGCATCCTTTCTTTTCCCTCCCTACTTACAAACCAGTTTTTTAAGATTAAGAATTCTATCTTTCTTCATGAGTTGCACAGATTTTTTTTTGCACTCTCCATGTATTACCTTTTGAGCCATACCTTGTCATTAGCTTCTTTCAGATTGTTCAATATTTGGACCAATTGCCCCCATTCCTTGTCACTCTCATGACACTTGCCATTAATTTGTTGCCCAAAGAAATCATACTGGAGACTTTCTGAAATAAGTCACTTGCTTAGTGCACAAAATTAGGCACTTCTACAATAAAGGATGCAGCTTCATCAAACAGCCAAGTGCTAAACAGAATTACTCGAGTCTTATTTGATGCCTTTAGGCACTACACTGTCATGTGAAGGAATAATTAATAAAGCAAGTGTAATTCATACACCTAGAACAATTCACTCTTCAGTTGGGAAAAAATATACTGTATCATTTGAGTTCAATTCCCAAGAATCCCTGGGAAAAAGGCCAAGTAGCAAAAAATCCATTTCAGCACAAGACCAAAGAAAGCAAAGTAGAACAGGTTTTTGATGTTATCCTCTAGACAACTGTTAACCTACAGGAAAAAAAAAGTTATAATACTTACTTCTAGCTA